>PVKC010003620.1:0-17500 GCA_004027635.1 Crocidura indochinensis | reverse complement strand
GGGATCCCGTGAGTCTTAATCAGTCCCTAAACCCAGAATTCCATGGGTCTCCATCAGCCCCTGAATTCTGGATCCTGTGAGTCTCCATCACTCCTAGACTTCTAATTATGCTCCCAGATCTTCCCAATCCTGTGAACCATGCACTGGCCTGTGTCAGGCTGCAGAAGGAGGCCCAGTGCTTGGGACAGAGGATGCTGCACATTGACCGACACCCAGGATCTCTGCCAAGTCTAGAGCATAGCAAGGCTGTCTTCAAACTCAGCACCCTGGGGAACCAGCATGTGGGAGAGGGTAGGTCCCAGGGTAGTGGGGCCCTGAGGAGGGCAATGCTCTGAGGCTCCAGAGGGGAGGAGTGTGACTGCGTGCATGGTGGGATAGAGCCTGGAGTGGTGATGGCAGAAAGAGGCTGGCACTGACAGTGCCCAGATTTTGGCAGAACCCTGTGCTGGGCCATGCAGCCTGATCATGCACCAATACCCATGTCTCTCCATAGCTATTGCCCACCCTGTGCTCCATCCTCTCCAAGTTCCCCTGAGTACTTTCCATAGAGGACAGCCTTGAACCCAGGGTCAGGGCTGCTGCAGGCCTCTTGGGGAGACCTCACAGTGTCCTGAGACCCTCCCAAGGACCAAGTCCTTCTGTGGGTGACAGTTATGCCTTCATTAGGGGAATGTGACCTGAGACTGGGCTATCCCACTCCACTATGGCTTATTCTGTGGCCCTGCCCTAGCCAAGCTCCTTAGTCCAGCAAGTCCTTGAGGGAGAGGAAGCATCCCCGCATCCCTCCATCACCCCCCTCCCGTGCCCCTCACGTGAGACAGTTATTAGTCGCTTCTCCTCAGGCAATGCCAGCCCAGAGCCTTTAAGCCTCGTGCGTGCTCCTGGCCCCTCTCCAGGGAATCCCGTAGATCCTCAGGTCTAGGCGTGGGGCAACGGCAACCGAAGCGCGGGGGAAGAATTCTGTGCCCAGGACTCAGGTGGATTTGTTAAAAGCCTGCTTTGTGCCGCCATCTGCCTAGGCAAGGCTGTGAGAGAGAAACCTGGGAGTGGAGACTCGAGGAACACAAATTGGGCCTGCAGTAGAAGCTCAAACTTAGGGACATGCAGAATTGGAGTGGGGGGGACCTAGAGCTCAGGGACCTTGTAGAATTGGGGTGTAAGAGATATGGGTCTCAGAGACCCTGTAGAATCAGGGTGTGGGGAAACCTGGGGCTCGGGGACCCTTAGAGTCAGGGTGTTGGAGATTTGGGACTCAGACCCCGTGCAGAGCTGGAGTGTTGTAAATCTCAGACCTATACTCTGAGGTCTACATGTGAGCTTAGTCCCTGATTCCCAGTCCTGACCCATTGGATAAACTCTTTCAACCACACAGAGTGACCTCATGCAGAATTATGCCCACCCCCCATCCTCTTTCCATTCTCTGAGCACCGCTGGCCTTCCATGCAGGGCTCACCTTCTGGTGGATGAAGACCCCAGGTCCTCAACTCCTAGGACAGTTGGGGAGTGGGAGACAGGAAGACAGGAAGAACCCCATTCATGTGGGAAGTCCCTAGTTTCCTGACCGGGAGCCTAGATGAGAGGTGAGGTCAGCGTCCAGGCGAGGCTACACTGGATGTTCCTGGCCACACCTCCTCCCTAGGGCACCTGAGTCTCTGCTGAGCACAGAGTGAGTTCAGTCTTCGAACCTGGCTATTCTGCCGCCAGCTGGGCTTTCCTGGCCCCCTGGATGAAGCAAGCTTCCCCACATCAGGAAATTGCTGCGATGTTGGAGTGAGCCCAGGATTTCCTGTGGAAGCTAGGCAGCCTCTGTCATTAATGGGTATCGAACCACTATCAAGGGCCTTGTGAGCTGAGCCCCCACCAGCCTGCACCAGCCTCCTCTGCCTCTCCCTGGTCGTCAGCTGGACAGGGCCACCCAGTGGCCGAGCCCCGAAGCCCCCACCCCAAGCCTCCACGAAGCCTGGTGAAAATACCATCACTGTCTCTTGCATGAATTGCTTTACCCAAAAGGCAAAAGCAGCTCAGACTATTTTTCTGGAAATAAATAAACTTTTCTCAGCAAATTCAAGTGCTCCATTAACATGCCTGCTCCCACCCAAATAATTAGGATGTGTTGAGATGTAAAACACGGCCAGTAGACAATCACTTCAATTAAATATAAGAAATATTTTTGTTTGTTTTTGTTTTGGGGTCACAGCCGGCAGTGCTCAAGGGTAATCTGGCTCTGTGCTCCGAAATTGCTCCTGGCAAGCTCAGGGGACCATATGGAATACCAGGGATCTAACCGGGTTTGTCCTATGTTGGCTGTGTGCAAGGCAAACACCCTGCCTCTGTGCTATTTCTCTGGTCTTGTAAATATCAGTAACCTTATTTATTTATTTGTTTGGTTTTGGAGCCACACCTGGCGGCACTCAGGGGTTACTCCTGGCTCTGTGCTCAGAAATTGCTTCTGGCAGGCACTGGGGACCATGTGGAATGCTGGGATTAGAACCAAAGTCAAGTTGGTTCGAGGGTTGTGTGTTATTGTTAAGCTGTTTAACATTGTCTCCTGCTCACATCCAACTTTGACTAACTGGGAAAAAAAAAACAAAGAACCAATATCGGTCCTATTGGTCACTTGCAAGGTAAACGCCCTACCATTGTGCTATTTTAAAGTCAAGCTACAACCATGAAAATGCTTCACAGCAGATTCTCAAGCAAGCCACCTCCAAGGGTCACTCACCACTAGTGGCCTCAGGGACTCTGGTACCCTGAACCCAGTGAGGCAGCCTCAGAGCTGCGGATGGTGCAGGAAAACTGGAGGAATAATAAAGGGACAAGAAGTGTCTGCACCTAGACATAAATGTCCCAGAGCTGAGCAGTGTCTGGGGGGTTGGTGGTAATGAGGGAGGGACAGTGGTTAGAATCCTTGTTTGTGCTGTCCTGTCTCCAGGGAGGGAGAAGGAAGGAGGGAAGACTCTGTCTACTCTGACCTGTCCCCACATGGTCCTGGTGTTCTGCTTTGTCCTCTGAAGGAATCTCTTTTTCAAGTCTGTGTTTTCTCTTCCTGTGACAGCTATGCCACGATACATTGCAGAACTGAAGTGGATCAAATCCAATCATGGTGGTCGTCCATTCAGACTGTGTGAATGTCTTGACAGTCCCGTAAAGAGACAGTCTCCGAGCATCAGTAACCACCTGATGAGCGTGAGCTCGCACTCCGGACTCTCAGGGCCAAGTGAGACCAAGTAATGCCACTCACAATCAGCAGGGGTGGGTCCGACATAGCCCTGGGCCTGGGCCTGGGAAGGTTATGAGGATCTGCAGAGCCAGGGAATGGAAGGATTCTGCTGCCCCCAGGTCCCTGCGACAGCCCTGGGATTCTGGTGGGAGTTCAGAAAGTATGCAGGTACCTGGGATGAGGACCCATCTAAACCAGCACTGTCTGACAGGACTGACCAGAGAGGAAAGGTCGGCACAGAAAAAGGGAATGACCAGGCCCCCCTGTGAAGGTTCCCCCAACTGCAGAAGCACCCCTGGAATGGTTCCCCCTATAGCCCTCATTGTCAGAGCCCTCCGACGTTCATTGCTCACAGACCCTTTCCAGCCAGCACGGCCAGGCCCAGGGTAGGAGGGGAGCCAGGGTGCTGACAGAGCCCAGCCAATGCCTCCCATTCCTCTCCAGTAGGGGGCAATGTCATGGCCCTGATACCAGAAAATCATCTCAAATCTCACAATAGTGGGCACAAAAGTGGAACTGTGTGAGCACAGCAAAAGAGGAAGTCCAGAGAACCAGCAGGAGAGAAGTAGGGAAGGCACTGAAGGCACCCTGAGTAGGAGGGATAAGTTAAGTGAGGCCCAATGAGCAAGGAGTGTCTAGGCAGACTAAGGGAGGGGGCAGGCTAGGCTCATTGAGGGAGGAGGTGGGCAAGGGCAAGGGCAAATGAGTGTCAGGGCTGAGCTGAGGAAGGCAGAGGGCAGCAAGGGAGCAAAAGACCCTGGGAGCTGGGACAGGTGGAGAGACTCACAGACTAGAAGAGAAGGTTCTGGAAAACAGGCAAAAAAAAAAAAATGCTGCATGTTCGAAGTTGGAAACAGCCTGAGCCAACTCACAGCTCTTGAGGGAATCCCATGACCTCAGAACAGGCTCCATCCTCTCTCTGCTGGAGCTGGAGTCCCATGTTCCCAAAGAGTGAGCAGGGAAAGCTAAGCGGTGGTTCCCTTGCCCTCTCCCCTCCCCTTCCCCCTGCCCTTCCCCAACTCCTTGCCCTCCCCCCTCCCCAGGAGCTGATTTCTCTTCAGTCAAGCCTGTTTCCTGACTGTGGAACCTGAGAATTATCCCACCAAAAAATCCTCTTTCCTGCTGCTGGAGCCTCGGTGATGTCTACACCATGGCCTACTGGGACCTTGGACCCAGCTCACCTGTGGGTGCCTGCTGAGGCCTGGGTGGGGCATGTGCCTGGGCCCACACAGCAGACTGGCATCACACCCAGTCCCAGAGAGGGGTGAGGGCATGTCATGGTGGGACTGGTGCATGAGGGCCCGAGCTGGCTGGACCTGAATTCGGCTGGTATCTGACTCCAGAAAGGCTGAGGATGCCATGTGCAGGCAGGGCTGGCGGAAGCAGAGCAACAGAGCCCAGGAGCTGCCGGCGAAGCGAACAGAGGCAGCAGCAGCGTCCAGGCCTGATGCATGGATGCCAGTCTTGGAGATGGTCATCAGATGGCGCCAGACTGGTGTGAAGGGATGCGGATAGATGCACAGGTGCATGTCTGTGTTTGTGTTTCTGTGTGTGTGTGTGGCTGTGTGTGTCCGTATGCGTGCCTATGTGCTTGTGTGTGCATCTGTGTCTTTGTGTGTGCATGTCTCTCTGTGTTTGTGTGTGTTCCTATGTGTCCATGTGTGCATGTCTGTTTGCATATGTGTGTGCATGTCTCTGTGTATATTTGTTTGCTCATGACTGTGTGTCCTGTGTGTCTGTCTTCACCTCTGAGTGTTTCTGTTTATGTCTGTCTGTCTCTGAGTGTGTATTTCTGTTTGTATCTGAGTGTATGTCTCTGAGTGCATGTCTGGGTTTGTCTATGTATGTTTTGTGTGAACCTGTATGTGTGTCTGCACTTCTGTGTCTCTATGCATGTCTGAGTATCTTTATTTATGGTGTCTATTTCTGAGTGTGTGTGTGTGTCTCTGTGTATTTCTGTATCTGTGCATGTGCACACACACTCTTAAAGTACCCAGAGAAGCTTGGGTAAAGAATAGTGAGTGTCAGGTCAGTGAAAACAGGATTGTGATCCAGAATGAAATAGACTCAGATGCTCAGTGCTCCTGCCATCCCACCAGAATGTTTCCCACGGCAGTTTACACTGAGGTCACAGAGAGTGCCCATAGCAGGAGACAGGGAGGAGGACTGACTCTCTTCTTTTGGTCCCAGGATGGCAGCACCATGCAGCTGGCTCCAATTTCAGAAAAGAAAGCATCTCAGAGCAGCACTGATGTGTGGGAGTAAAAAAAAAAAAAAAACCCTTCGTGGAGAAGAGAAAGTGCTGGGTTCAGCCCCGGCTCCTGAACTGCTCCTTAGAGCACCCTGCACTGAGGGAGGGATACAGTACCCAGGAAAACTCACTGAGTCCCCCATAAAGAGAAGGACTTACACACCAGTGCTCCATCTAAGAAGCCAGAAGAAATAGAAGCATGCCAGAAGCCAAGGGACAGAAGGAGGGTTCTGAGCAACAGCCTAGTGGGGAGGGTGCCTTGCACACAGTTGACCCAGGTTCGATCCCCAGCATCCTATGAGTTCCCTGTGTGCACCATCAGGAGTAACCCCTGAGCATCACATGATGTGGTGCCACCCCCAACAAGACAAGAAGAAACAAGGATATGAAAGCAAGAATTGGGGGCCAAAAGTAGACAAATGCTGCAGTGGAGTTTTAGCAATTTTCTTTCTATTTGTTTTCTTTTGGGCAAGGGGGGGGTACTATGTTCTGGAGTACCGGCCTTACAAACACAAGTGGGACCCCAGGGAGTGGTGGGTGCGCCCACCCATATCTAAGAGTTCTATCTTTTCTTTTTTATTTCTTGTTTTTTTGGCACCTGGTGGCGCTCAGGGTTATCCCTGGCTCTGTGCTCAGGAATCACTCCTGGCAAGCTTGGAGGATCCTATGGGATGCCAGAGATCGAACCCAGGTTGGCCGTGTGCAAGGTAAGCACCCTCCCCACTGTGCTATCACTCCGGCTTCTGCAATGATTTGAACATGTTTCCACTCTGCCTTGTACTCCTCAGAGCATGTCCTGACTCAGAAACAGGCTACTGTGTTTCCTGGGGTCTGAAATGCATCTGCACAGCCCAAGTCAACCAGCTGAGCAGGTCCAGACAGTAAAGCAGAAACATCGAGTCACTGGATCCTGGGGTCTGGAAGTCCCTCTCCCTCCTCCCGTCGTGGCAAGAGCTGGCTTCTTGGGGTGCACCTGCTTCTGTGTCTGTATCTGGGACGACACCTCCCGTGGCACAGTGGGGACCTCTTTGCACTAACGCAGCTTCCCCACTGGGCAACGAGGTCGTCCACAGCAGTCACAGCTCTCCCGGGCCTCACTGGGTCCTGCATCTCTGGGTGATGCTTGAATTGATAAATTCCAAGTCTGGTGTTTCTTTCGCATTTCACAGCCAAGAAATTTGCTGGGGATGAGACATTTTTCTGCACAAAGCAAATTCCCTCGTACAGAGAGGAAACTCGAAGATCCTTCATCAGTACCGGGCTGAATTATTCAAGGTAACAAATGGGCTCCTTGGGCCGGAAATGAGAGCACAGCAGTGAGGGAGTCTGCCTTGTATGCGACCAACTAGGCTTCGATCCCTGGCATCCCATAGGGTCCCCCAAGCCTGCCTGCCAGGAGTAATTTCTGAGTGCAGAGTAAGGAGTAACCACCGAATACCACCAGGTGTGGCACAAAAATCAAGAAAAAAATAAAAGAAAAGATAGAACTGGAGGTATGTGGGTGCTCTCACAGCTCCCTGGGGTTCCACTTTTGTTTGTCAGGCCAGTACCCCAGAACAGGAACACGCAGTCAATGATAAGGCCCGGGGACTGTCTCGGGTTCTTTCTGGGTATCCTGGGCCCTAAGTAGTACTAGGACTCTGTCCACCCCTGACTCTTACCTTCAGTGTCTGCTCCTGGGCATGGTTGGTCCTAGATTCAGGGTGCTGCAGGCTGCCAGGGTGGAGATGAGGGCACAGGGGCAGGCCTACCCCTGCCAAACATGGTGTCTGGGCCTCCCCTTCTGCCTCCTGAAAGCTGGGGTGTGGTGTGAGGCTGGGCTGCCTCACTGCTCCTGTGGCCAGCCCATCTGGTGGAGCCTTCCTTGGGCACTTTGGTGGCAGGACTGTGTCAGACCTGCTTCTGTGCTGGGGACACAGCTGTGAGCTGTGATGTGACTATTGAGGCAAGTCTCCCGAGGTCATGCTGAGCCCCCAAACTCCACTTTTGCTCTCCTGGGAGATCACACGGGTGTTTGCGTGGAGGATGGGGAGCTGCATATATGTCCTGGCTACTGGGTTCTCTGTGTCCTATGCCATGTCCCATTGGTTCCTCTGTGGGCCTTGGACCCCTCTTCTGCACAGGTTTGTGGTGAACCCTAGGGTTTCCAGGGAGACATCTTCATCACATTCCTTAAGTTCCTAACTTAACCTCTTTGTCTCCTTAAGCCCAGGAACAGGAGGAAGCCAGGCCTGGCCTCCCCTGTCCTGCCATTGGGGGGGACTGTTCCCACCTGCATTCCTGAGCTGCACAGCTGTGGAGACACAAGCACAGTCAGGATAGCCCTGGGTGAGAGCCTGGACTGATCATGTGGAGGACATAAGAGCCTGGAGTGGCATGGCTGATGTGGCTGACGTGACTGATGTGGCTGCTGTGGCTGCCATGGCTGCATGTCCGTGTGGCTACTGTGACTGCCACACATTCCCCACCTGCCCTCGAACATAGGCTCTCCTACAGGAAGGGCCCCCTTTTTGAAAGGCCCAGAAGCCCAAGCATCCCCAGTGGGCAGTAAGGAGGACACAGCATAGCGCCGCGTATAGCCCACAACCATGTGTGCGGCTTTAGTGCCCACAAGGGAGTAGGCAGGTGACAAAGACGCGCATGTGCTGGGAGATGGAAAGCAGGGGCAGAGGAGGGAGAGCAGGGTCCTGCGGGAGAGGCTGAGAGAGACAAAGGGGGGTGTGTGGGCCGAGGGGAGCGGGGAGGGGCGCACGGCTGAAGAATTAAGCAGGTCACTCCCCCAGCCTCCGTGCCTCTGAGAGTGTAAACCAGCGCGGAAGGGGGCCCACTGGGAGTGCTTAGGCCACAATTACAGTAAATGAAGATTCAGAATTAGCAAAAGCATCACACTTAATTAGAAGCATTAAATAAGTCCCAGCAAAGGTACAGTGTCTGCTAAAATGAGAAAAATAGCTGATCCCGGAAAACATTTTATTTGCTTTTTTATTTGTTCTCTTTACTTATGTTTAGAGAACAATTAAAGCACTGGCAAACTCAAAGGGAAGATTAGGGCCGAGGAAGGACAGTGAGCGCGCTCTCCCTGCCGAGGGAAGTGCCGGCTGCCCATCTGGCCTGTCCGGCTCACCGCCGTCTGTCTCAACTCACGGCAGTCTGTCTGTCCCCATTCATGTCTGTCTGTCCCTGCTTATGGCTGTCTGTTTGTCCCCACTCATCTGTCTCTGTCCCGGTTCGTCTGTCTGCCCCTGCTCATGGCTGTCTGTCCAACCCCACTCACATCTATCTGTCCACCCCAACTCACGTCTGTTTGTCTTCTGCTCATGGCTGTCTGGCTGTCTCCACTCATCTATCCATCTGTCCCCAATCACATCTGTCTGTACCCATTTGTCTATCTGTCCCCACTCATGTCTGTTCATCCTCACTCATGTTTGCCTGTCCCCACTCATGTTTGTCTGTTTCATTCATTTCTGTTTGTCCCCATCACATCCGTCTGTCCTCACTGACATCAGTCTGTCCCCACTCATCTGTCCATTTCCACCTATATTTGTTTGCCCACCCCTGCTCATGTTTGTGTGGCCCTGCAGCATCTCAAAGCTCTCCGTGCCCTGATCACACAGCCCCAGTCCATCTCCCAGCTCCCTGGCCATATGGCTCCATTGCTGCTACAGGAAGGGCCACAGGGAAAGATGGTCCATGTCACTGTCTCCATCTCCTTGAGTGTGACTGTCCACCCACCATTGGCCACCCTGCTGACTCTGGTGAGTTCTCAGGGTACAAATCAGAGCTTTGAAGACTCCTTGTTCAGGCCCCCAAAGGAAAGATGGGGTGCAGGATGGGAGGCTGGGGCAGCTTCCACCAGACACCTCCAGGTTTGGTGCTCCTATAGATTACCCACAAGAGCCCAGGTTCTGAGCCCTGTTTTCAGAGCACTAATTTCTTGCACACAGGCTGTATTCGGCAAGGGCTCTCAAGGCCTTTGTTCCAGAACAGGAATAGCCACAGTTAGAGACTGAAACCCTTAGTCGAGCCTCTCATTCTCCTGCTCACCCTCATTCCCCCTGTTCTCTCTCTCTCTCTCTCTCTCTCTCTCTCTCTCTCTCTCTCTCTCTCTCTCTCTCTCTCTCTCTCACTCTATCTGTCTTTCCCTAGCACCCCTCTACTTCCCTACAGTCATCACTGTGCTCCTTAACAGCATCAAGACCTGGGTGATGCAATCATTGCCCATTCTTACCCCTGCCTGACCTAGCTACAAGGTGAAGGGGTCAGTTACAGTTCTTTGGGGTGGGAGTAGCTCATTAGGGAGATGCTTGGAATGTCCACAAGAAGGGCCATAGTGGAGAACAGCAGATGGACACTTGCCTTGCTCTCGGCCCATGTTTGATCCTCAGGACCTGAGCCTGACCAGGTGTGACCCATGAGTAAAGATTCAGGAGAAAGTCTTGAGCATAGCTGGGCGCTGCTCAGAATAATAGTTAAGAACAAACATAGGGGTCAGAGTGGTAACACAGAGGGGATGGTGTTGGCCTTGTACACATCCAATCTGGGTTTGATCTCTGACATCCTATAGGGTTCCCCAAGCCTGCCAGGAGTGATTTCTGAGCACAGAGCTGGGGTAACCCTTGAACATCACAGAGTGTGGCCAAAAAAACCCAAACCAAAACCAACCAACCAACAAACAAAACTCAAATGAATATCTGCATGATAATTTGTCTCCAAGTTCCTGCCCTGAGCGTTAAATTTGGAAACTTTCAAAGTTACTTTGATTTTCTTGCAGTCAGCAATTAGGGAAGCCCTGAAACAGTGTTTGGAACCCGGGCTTGGAACCCGGGCATCACTTCTGGAGACTCTTTAGTGGGGGCCACACCCATTGTCCCTCAGGGGTTACAGCTGGCTATGCTCTCAGAAATCACTCTTGGCTTGGGGGACCATATGGGACACCAGGGGATGAAACCGTGGTACGTCCTAGGCTAGTGCATGCAAGGCAGACACCTTACCGCTTGTGCCACTGCTCTGGCCCCCACTTCTGGAGACTCTTGTCATCTGGAGCAGAGTGGAGTGGCTGGAAACTGTCAGGCCTGCATGCATGTTCCTCCAGGGACGGGTTCTCTTTGACATGTCTTTTGCCATGTCTTCTCCTTTCTTGCATGGGCAGTGGAGAGGTTTTCTCAGGTCCAACCAAAGGAAGGCTATCAGAGGGCATTTGCTCTGCATTACCATAAACCCATCCTTTCCAGCCAGCCTCTGCCCCTCTGCACAGCTGAGCTCACGGCGGGCTTTGAGGCCTAAGTTGGAGTGAGGCATCATATTGGGCACCAAGAACCCCACTTGGGAAGGTTGAGGAACCTGCTGAAGAAGCAAGGCCTGTTTCTAGGGTGCAGGGACCCCGCTTCTAGGGTGCAGGGACTTCCTGAGTCAGGAAGTCAGGGGTTCGGCTCACTCTGGCTTTCCCTGTCTCCACGCCAGGCCTGGCCAGGGTGGGGAAAGCATCTCGCAGCTGAGCCAGAAGTGCGGTCAAGACAGGGGCAGGCCTATGTCTGAGTGTGAGGGGTCTGCATGCGTGGGAAAAAAATAGAAAAGAAAAGAAAACGACCTTTTCAAACCATATCATCTAAATTTGATGAGGGGAAAATGAGGATTCTAATTCTCTTCTCAGGCAACATGCTAAGCAGCGCATTTCCCTCCCCACCGCAGACACTGCGGCCACGTTTATGCGTTTCTGTGGCTGAGAGGAGCTGAGATTTTACTCTTAACTAAGCATGCAAGATGAGTCGCAGAATCATTATGGTGATGCGTTTTTAATGCGTGTCTGGGTGGCTGTGTCCACAGCTGACAAGGGAGCAGAGCTCCCGCCCAGTGCTCAGAGACTCAGAGCCTCGGAACAAGCCAGAGGGTGCAGCCGGAGACTGAATGGGCCCCAGAGTTCAGTCAGAAGACAGACATGGGCCCATGCCCCTGCCTGAGGAAGCTGGTAGCTGTGGCTTTGGCCATAGAAACATCTAAATCCCTACCCTGGTGGCCTCACTGCTGTATCTGGCATGCCTGGCCACGAGCCCTGGGTACAAAGCTCAGTCTCAGGCAAGTTGGAGGGGCCAGTGGTACCTGCTCTGACCCTTGCCGGCATCCTCAGGATGCACCGACAAAGGCCCAGCTCCGAAGTACTGGCCAGGAGACTCCTGGTCGGGCACTGGTGACAGGAAACGCATCGGACTCCCGCAGTTCTTCTCTGAGTGAGAAATGGAGGGGGACTTGGAAGGGAGTGAGTGATGTTCTTCTTTACTTCCCTGCTGTCACTGTCAGAGTGGAGTTCATGCGACTGGAATCCCATTTGTCGCACCCTGACCTGCACCCACACTTTGAGAACAGAGGTCTCGCTTGTTTGCGAGAGAAGTGACAGTGCAAGAAGAAGAAACGGTGACAAGCAGGATGTCCTTCGGTGACAGTATCGCAAAGCACAGTGAAGAGAGAGAGAGACAGACAGACTCACAGACCAACAGAGAGAGAAAAGAGAGACATACAGACAAAAAAGAGATAGACAGACAAAGAGAGAGATACAAAGATAGAGGCAGAGACAGAGAGAGACAGACAAAGACAAAGAAAGAGATACAGAGATAGAGACAGAAAGAGACAAAGACAAAGAACGATACAGAGACAGGGACAGAGACAGAGGCAAAGACAAAGAGATACAAAGATAGAGACAGAAAGAGATACAGAGTAGAAATAGAGAAAGACAGAGAGACAGAGAGAAAGAGAAAGAGGGAATAAGGGAGGGAGAAGTAAAACTTCTATCCCAAGAGGCAGGCAAGTGGACAGAAGGGAAAATGGGGACATTGTGGGAAATTCGGGAAATGTGCCCTGGTGAAGGTGTTGGACACTGTATGACTGAGAGTCAACCATGAACAACTTTGTCACTGTGTATCTCACAGTGATTCAGTGAAAAAATTATTTATAATAAAAAAATAATTAAAAAACTAAAATAACTTGGAAAAAGAAAAGAAAGGAAATATTGAGAAATGGCAGGACTAGAGAGAAGGAATCCCTTGGATGTCACCTGCATTCAGCAGCCTGTGCTTCCGAGACACAGGAGTGAGCTGAGTTCCACCCTCACAGCACAGGAAGGCTTTGGGGCTCCCTGGGGAAGGGGAGGGTATGGTGTGGAGCTTGTGGATGCTGAAGCTGGGCTCACCAGACATACAGAAGCAGTGGAGCAGGGTCTGCGGTTAGTTCTTATGAATTCTCCCTGCTCAGGACCGCACAGTGAACAGCAGCCATCCCATTCCTGGGACTCAGGAACCAGCAGAGGCTATTGTGACCCCCCCCGGGGGGGGGTAGCCAGGCAGGTGCAGGGGGACAGGACGCAAGCACACGGGTCTGTGACAGCCGTCAAGGAGTTAGTGACCCAGAGCACGACTCCCAGCCACTGTGCCGGCTAAAATGGAGGTGGGCCTGAAAATTGTCTCATTTTCCCTCTGCTTCACTCGTGTCCCCAATAAAAGGAAAACAAATGAGCTTTATTTTTAAAAGAAATTTAAGACAATTATTTAAGAGCAGGTGGTTCCGGTCTCTGCAATTGCATTACACTGACATACACACACACACACACACACACACACACACACACACACACACACACACACACACACATATTTTTTGGAATCATATGGTTTTTGCCTATGTGGGGATTGAACTATGCATTTAATTAATGTCAGCGCTTGAGCTGCTAAATATACTTTGGACAATTCATTTTCCTTCTCCCTGGAGCTTTGACCTTTAGCTAGCAAGATTCCAAAAATCACTGTATGTATTTGAAATATGAAAAATCAGCTCTTGCAAAAGACCCATTGGATGCCAGTCTGATAGCAGAGAGAACCTCTGCTAATTGGTGTCTAGCTCCTGGTGGACTCAAATTCTGCTGAAACTGCCTGGTGAGCTTGTGAAATGTGACTTGTCGTCTTCAAGGACAAAGGAGGCCCCTGAATCTCCTTTATACCTGCAGGGACTTAGACCAGGAGAAGGAGCATCTATGTTCAGGATTTGGTGTTCACCCTCCTGTATTGCGACCACAGCAGCTGGCCCCAGACAGCAGCTGTGGCTAGCCTGGTGACATGGACACTGCAGACCCAGCTGTCCCTCCTGGAGCCACACCCTTTTCCTTTGGGGTCCCTGCAACGCCCATGCTGACTCTGCGGTGGGGAGTGGCCAGCTTCTCCCTGTACTGGCCGGCGCCGGGGTGCCTGCAGAGTCTGGCCACTAGATGGCAGTGTGCCCCCCAGGATGTGGCCATGCTGCCCTGTGTGCCTGGAGGCAGCCAAGGTCAGGGATGATGCCCAAACCCAGGCCGCTATTTCTTTCCCACCGCACCCCAGTCCTTCAGCTTAGCACAAGTCCTGGGCCAGAGTGGAATCAGCCTCAAATAGGGCCTTTGGTCAGCCTCTTGTAGAATGTTAGAACTTAGGTCATGGGTCTATGAAAGGGTGTCAGGATGAGAGGTGACCACAGAGCAAGATCCCTGTCACTCACACACAACCCACACACCATGGAGAGCACATGCATAGACTTACATATGCATGCATGCTAAACCCACATGTAGACATGCCCAACCCACATGCATACACCCACACGTGTGCCCAACAACAGACACACATGTTCACCCAATGCCCACATCTATACCCAACCCACATCCATATGTTTACACAGATGTGCCCAACAACACACATGTACACCCAACCCTACACATATACACCTAACCCATATGCATACACCCACACATGTATGCATAACAATAGACCCACACATGTCCACCTACCCACATGTACATCAAATGCACAGGCATACACATATGTATATGCCCAACATACATGCATACTCAACACTCATATGACCTCATGAATACATTCCCAAGGAGGCTTAAGGCCAGAGACTGCCTTTGGGGTGGAGCCCAAGTCCTAGCATCAGTGAGGATCCTCTAGGAAGTTGGCTTCACTCCATGTCACCTGGGAATTGAGTGCCTTTGGGGTGACTGAACCCTACTCAACCACTGCCCACACCCACTGTTCACCACTGTCCACTCAATGTCCTCCCTCTGTCTACACTGCTTTCTGCCTGTACTTGTCCACGTGGGTAATCATCTAAGGGTCCAGTATCATTACCCTCTGGGGTTTGGCTAAAGCATGAGATTCTTCCCTGGGACGTGCTCTCTCCAGGAAAAGGCATAGAATATTCAAAAAAGCTCTAGTCTCAGGGCCTTCCAGCTCCTGGTCATTGCAGGCCACAAAGACAATCCTGGGCCAAATGCCCTAGAAGACATACAGTACCTGAGATCCATTGGGTTCTTCTGACACCCACCTGAATCCTTCCTGATGCCAATCTGAGTCCTTTCTGACACCAACCTGGATTTTTCCTGAGACCCACCAAGTCCTTTCCTGAGACCCACCTGGGTCCTTCTCTGAAAACTTCCATTGTGTCCTTCCCTGAAACCACCAGAACATACAGCCAGACCCCTCTCTGCCCCTCCATAGCACCATGCACTCCCCTCTGCACAGAAACATTCATCTTCACTGTGGTGGGGGTGCTCAGATCAAGCCCTGTAGGTATGAGGGCCTAGCCAGAGCACCAGGGCCACTAAACTCTGAGCAGGGCTGGAGGCAGGAGATGCTGAGCTGAGACTTTCTGGAATATTCTAGACAAGTGTTCCTTCCCCACATAGACTCCACATGTCAGTCATTGGACCACTAACATGGCACATGTGCCTGAACATGTCAAGTGCATGCAACATAGAGCACATAAAATGCTGCAGGCTAAATAGAGCCTGGTCTGACTCTGAAATCATTGGGAGGTCAGGCATACTTTCACTTGCTTCCATCCTGGCCTCACTCACTCGTTGCTTTAAGGAGATGCACTCACAGTTACACACCCACATACACACATCCCCACACACTCACCATCACACACTCACACGCAATCCACAAACTCACCATCACACACTCACATACACATTCCCCCACATTCTGATTTTAACACACACATTCCCACACACGCTCACATGCACACACATGTCTACATACATTCTCACATACACTCGTCATTGTGCACACAAAGTCACATGCACTCCCACATTCACATGTTTCCGCAACGACCTGTGCATAGATACACTGACATACTTGCACACACCTCAGACACCTTCACTCTTGCTCTTGATTCGCATCTGTGTGGGCACACTCAGTGTTCTCTCGTGGACACTCACTCTTACCCTGCACTCACACAACCATGAACCTCTCTCATACACAGACAACCACACACACACACAGCGCACATTCACAAGCACACAAGCACACATACACACCTACACAAGCACTCGGTTCACAAACACACGCATATGCAACATGTACCCTTCATTCACAGACACAGCTAGAGTAGCACAAGAACTGTCCCCTGGACATTTGCAACATACCCTAATGCATGCAGACAATGCACTTAATAAGTACATATGTGCACACAATCACACATGCATACTTTGCCAACGTCCACCTTTGTGAATACACTTATACACAGGTGCACTCAGGTGCACAAAATCAGAAATTTGTGCACACACAGCTCACACAAAGACACATGCACACTTGGGCACCAGCCGTGGCTCCCCTTCCCAGCTCCAGTGGCCATTTCCTGGGGTACAGGCAGGCTGGGATCCCCTTGGGCCCCGAGCTGGAGGCTCCTCTCCCCATCGACCAGCTCCCGGGCTGCCACCTGCCCCCTCTCCTCATTGAGCGACTGCAGCTGCTATTGGAAAGCAATAGCCCTCGTTTGCCGAACCTGTCAATTCTGCTTTTCAGACCTGAGCAGGCTCTGCTCACATGGACACCCCCCCACGCACACACAGAAGCTCACAGCATGCACACAATGGCAAATGTGCATGAGCCTACATAAACACACATGGAGCAATTCATGTGTATAGTACAACCATGAGCATGCAACATATGCATGCATGAATACACATGTGGACCTGTCAGCACACCCACAGATATGCTTACAAACTTTTGTGCATCGTGCATGAACACAAGCAGTGCACAGGCATACACACATGCAAACACAAACATGCAGGCACATCTGTGCCACATTGACATGTGCCCTCGTGCATGCAGACTCACAAACCAGCACATATATGCAGAAAATCGTGGGAATGGTCACAATAGCATATGCTCCACACACAGACATGTATGCAGAGTCACACATGCACATGCTCCTTCTCACAGATATTCATGCTCCTGTGTCACTCCTGTATGTATGTCAGAATGGGCAGGTTCCTTCTCCTCCCACCCATCACTCACTGAGCACTTACCGCTGGGGAGCACAGCCTGGACCTTTTTTCTTGCCTCAGTGTTTGGGAGCCCAGCCTGATGTAGCCCCAGGAATGGGAGCTCCAGCTCTCCCTTGCAGCCCTGGGATCACATGTGACCCCTCCTCACTCTACAAGGACCCTTCTGCTCCTGTCTCCACTGGTTGTTCTCCCACAGCCTCTCAGTCTAAGAACGGGAACATGCAGTCCAGTGTCAAGGTACTTCTGGGATCTGAGGCCCTCCTCTCGGGGTCCCCAGGAGGCTATCTGGGCAGAGCAGGGAAGGCCAGTCCCACAGCTGGCAGAGACCCATGTTCTTCTGGAGCTCAGATGGTGACTGAGGTGCCGCCAGGTAAGGCACCTTCAGTGCTGCATACATATTTCAAGGACAGAGATCCTGGTCTTGGCAGTCAGTCTCCTCACATTTTAGAGTTTTCTGTTCAAGCTGCTTGAGTTCATCCTTTTGGAACAAAGGCAGCAATAATTTGGGGGAGTGATGATCAGGGCTCACCAAGCACCCTGGGACCCAGGTGGGGGATGTAAGGAAGACAAAGGTGTGAGACGTGAGGGTTATAGGGGAAGGAAGCCGTTCGAGGGAGTCAAAAGGAGGAGGCCATATGAGGGAGTAAGGGAGGAGGAGTAAGGGAATAAGATGGGAGGGTTTGAATCTGAGGTAGGTTGGGGTCCCATCCATGGGGGTCCT
>PVKC010003619.1:0-38366 GCA_004027635.1 Crocidura indochinensis | reverse complement strand
TAGCTCCAGAAGGTCATCATGAATGACCCGCAAGTTAGAGAGCCCAGCTGCAAAGCAAGAATTCAAGCCCATGACAGCGGGTCCTGTTGGTGCAAAACACAGTGCAGTGGGACAGCCACACGTCTCGGATCCTCATGGATCAAAAAAAGGAAAAGTAAATAAGGTTTCAAGCCGGCATCCAGCAATAGCTGACTTACCCATTAAAGTTCTCAAACGTGCCTGCCTTTTTTTTTTTTCTTTTTTACACATTTGTTTATGTTGGGGCTCTCTGAATTGGTAGGAAGCTCCAGGAGTCATCACCCTCTTGTGTTCCCAAACGTGACTGCGTTTTTTGTTTTTTTTTTTTACGCTTTTGTTTATGGGTCATGGTGGATGTGGACTAGAGGTAGAGCATTTGCTTTACATGTGTCTGGCCCCAGGTTTGATCTCTTGACACCTAACTGTCCTCTCCCGACAGTTGTCATTCATATTGTCATTCATTCATATAGAAGACCTCCGTTATTTTGTGACCCACTTGGTTTCTGTGCCAAGTGGAAATGTGCATTTCTTAAGCTGGGAATATGGTTTTTGACCATTTTCCCCCTGTCCGCCTCATGAATATGTATGTAATTGGTTTACACTGGGTTCTTTTTAGACTAGAAACTGAGGCCTATCAAGTTTTGTTATTTTATCAATGGTGATCCCAGCCACAGAGGTGCTGTCCTAGCTCAGAGGTGCTGTCCTAGCTCAGAGGTGCTGAGGGCCCTTGAGACCACATCTGGCTGATATGGGAGGTCCTCAGACTTTACAGGTTATGTGATTTTGCGAGGGATTCGATTTGAGACTCAGTTGCTCCAACTGTTTTTGTTTTTGTTTTGCTGTCTCCCTTCTGCTGTTTTTATTATCTGCCCTTTAACTATATAGATCTGTGGCCTTCATCAGGTAGCTTTGTTTTTGTTTTGTGGTCCCAAATCTCAGTGCTCAGGGTCTATTCCAGGCTTGGTGTCCCAGGACAGGAAAATAAAAATAATTGTAACTTGTAATAATAATACTAAATTGGCTATTAAAGAATGACATTTCCAAAAGCATCTTTACTTACAAAGCCAACAACAAAAATGAGATTATACAAACCACTTTATACAGTGATCTTATTTTATGATTATGTAAAGTGTAAATTGAAGAACTAAATTATTGTAGTTAGTGAAAGAAATGAGTAGAACCAGCACTTGTTTTTTCTAGTACTCTTTAATTTCTCCCAATCATCACACTTAGAAATTGAAAAAAAATTGATAATCAAAAATGGTATGCCAGGAAGAATACTCTAATTAATCAAGGGATTTTTAATTAAAGTGACAGGTTTTTCAGGATAAGGACTTACATCTTCAGATTGAATCATGAACATTTTTTGCATATTTCTATTAAACAAGTGTAAAGAATTGCCCTCAAATGAGAGCATTTGAGTGAAGCTAGAATACCTAGAAACTTGTTATTTTTTCCTAGTCAAGACTATTCAAAGATCAGAATTCTGACAACATCAAGAATCAGAAGAGTGCTGACCTGGAAGTAGGGAATTTCATAAAGCATCTGATAAATAATGGCAGTGAAGATGGAGAAAATCTGTCAAGACATTGGTTATCCTCATTCATGCCTTACAATCATTAGTTGATTCATTAATCAAAGTTATCAATATAGAGTACAAGCTATACAAAGTACTGAAATATATTTTTTAAAAAATTGTGTGCATATGATATGAAGCAGAATATGTGATGGAAGCTACAAATTAATTTTATTTTTATCAGAATAAGAGTTATAATATGGAAAAGGTCCAGGCTAGAATGTGGGAAATGGAATTTTTGCAAGTTTTGCTAGAATTCACTAGAATTTGTTTAATAAAATGATATGATACTGGGTAAGTTGTATTTGGGAGGGGTTATTCCTGGCTCAGAAATCTGATTTCTGCACTCAGAAATCCCTCCTAGCAGGCACAGGGGACCATATGGGATGCTGGGATTCCAACCACCATCAATCCTGGCTGGATAGGCTGCTTGCAAGGCAAATGCCCTATCATTCATTGTTTTATCTCTTTGGCCCCCAAAATGACTCTTATTTCAAAGAACTAAGTGGTTTCTACAAACATATATAAGTAGGTTCTTGAAGCCTCTGCAGTGGTCAGATCACTTGACATAGAAAACTGCTACTATAATAATATAAAGTGAAAATGTTTTAAATGTTTTCTTCAATAAATCAGTAGGTAAAGTCTTCTTTAACATTATTAGACTTTAATATTTTTCTAGACTACTGGACTTGGTGGATCAGCAGTAGCAGGTCATTCATCAGACCAGATTGAAAATATGGTGCCTGTGAAGGATCGCATTATTAAAGTCACCTTTAATGCCGATGTTCATGCAAGTCTCCAGTGGAACTTTAGACCTCAGCAAACAGAAATATATGTAAGTGATGAATGCAGTCATAAAACACTTTTTGACTTAAACTTTATTTCATCAGACTTTCACAGTTTAGCAGACACTCTTGTAAACTCCATTTCAAAATACTGATACTCTGTTTTTACTACTCCCTTTTTTGTTTATTGTGGTGGCGGTAGTCTTCAGATGCCACACCAGTACTGGGGCATGTTAAGTTAAATGGTATGTTAAAAATCAGTTTAAAGTCACATTTTTAATTATTTAAACTCATTTAAGTAGTTCTCTGATCTAATAGAGCAAGCTATCGTGAATTTCTTCAGAGTTGGATGATAGAAGATAGAAAACTCCTGGTAGCAGTGAAAAGTATTTATTGATTTACATTGAACCTATATCTCTTCCTTTAAAAGATGCTGATTTTTGAAATAATTATATTAAATATTCGTCTTCTACCTCAGAAAGAGTATTCAAGTCCTAGAGGACTTAATTGAAATTATTTCGTGACCTGATGAAATAGAAAAGCTCAGTCATAATCTTATAGGAAACCTATTAGTGTTTTCCTGGATTAGTAAACATGACTGGATTTCTTCAATAATTGAGGTCTTTATAGGTCATAAAATTATTACTTCCAAGTACAGCTTATAGAAAGTACTCAATTACTATCTGTAAGAGTAGATATAAGAATATCCTATAGATTGTTCTTAAAGCCTTTATTTGCTATGTTTTCCAAAAGAACACTAAATATTAAATATATAACTTAAAAGTTAAATAGAACTTGAGTGTTTGGGTAAATGTAATTTTCAATCAGAATATTACTCAGGTGAAAAAATTTATTCTGGGTATAAGCTGAGCTTAATGTTGATAACTCTTTAAACAGAATTGTTTGTAATAATGAAATTCAGCTGTAAGTTTTAGGCTTGGATTATGATATGATTGACTTTTTTTTTTTTTTTTTTTTTTTTTTTTTTTTGCTTTTTGCTTTTTGCTTTTTGGGCCACGCCCTGTGATGCTCAGGGGTTATTCCTGGCTATTGGCTCAGAAATCGCTCCTGGCTTGCAGGACCATACGGGACACTGGGGGATCGAACTGTGGTCCATCCTAAATCTGCCACGTGCAAGGCAAATGCTATCGCTCTGGCCCCTGATTGACATATTTTTGAACACATTAATTGCAGATTGTTTTTAAGGCTTTACATATTCAAGAGGATAGTGTACTTAAACATAACAGACCTTTGGTTTTTCACTCATCTTGCAAAATTTGAAGATCAGATATTTGCAAGTATTATTCAGTTTATTATGTTATGCCTTAACATTGAATTAGTTATGTTCTAATAGGAAAGATATGACTTATATGGTATGGATGGAAATTACTGAAGATACTTATTTTCTTTAAAACAGGTCATGCCAGGAGAGACTGCACTGGCTTTTTACAGAGCGAAGAATCCAACTGACAAACCAATAATTGGAATTTCAACTTACAATGTTGTACCATTTGAAGCTGGACAGTATTTTAATAAGATACAGGTATAAAATGCAAACTATAAAATGCTAGTTCATGAAACTGGATCAGAAAGATCATACAGGGGTTTAAGATGCTTGGGCAGACCCTGATTTGATCCCTGATATGTTTTATTGTTTCTGAGCAGAGCTAGGAGTAAGCTCTGAATACCATGTAATGTGCCCCCCCCCAAAAAAAAAAAACCTCTAAAATTATTTAGTACTAAATACATTGCAGTATCTGTAATGGATACTAATTTTGAAAACTCATGCACTCTTTTTGTTGGTTATAACAACTATACATAGGTAGAAAACCAAACCTGTGTTTGAGATTGGAATTCGTTTCTCAATTCTTTTTCTTTTTGGGGGCCACACATGGTTATGCTCAGGGGTTACTCCTGGCTATGCGCTCAGAAATCAATCCTGGCTTGGGGACCATATTGGGTTGCTGGAGATCAAACCAAGGTCCATCCTGATCTGCCATATGCAAGGCAAATGCCCTACAGCTGTGCTATTGCTCTGGCCCTCATTTCTCATTTCTCAAAAACAAAACTTGATCAAAAAATAATGTGCTATTCATCATAGAACTTAAGGTTATATTTAACAGACCTTCTTAGACCTGGAAATGGTTTCTATTACAGGTAATCTAATGGGAATATTACTAAAATACCTTTCTATAATTTCTAGTGCTTCTGTTTCGAAGAACAAAGGCTTAATCCACAAGAGGAAGTAGATATGCCAGTATTTTTCTACATTGATCCTGAATTTGCTGAAGATCCCAAAATGGTGAATGTTGATTTCATCACTCTTTCTTACACGTTTTTTGAAGCAAAGGAGGGGCACATGCCAGTTCCAGGATATAATTCAAGTTAACAGCTAAGACATGCTTCAAATTTGTGATTTTTTGAAAAATCATGTATCTTGTTTTCTCTCAGAGGAGAAATATTTTACAATTATGTGAACACTTCTATTTAAAATATTAACTTTTTTCCCCAACTAGTTTACCTAAAACTGATAATAAAGCTTCAGTTTTTAATCATGAGAATCTACATGCCTACACAGAATGTATTACTGTTTAAAAATTATATTAAGTTTGGTAAATAGGATTAAAAAATTTCTGAAATTTGTGTATATATATATAAACTTGATGTTAAATAACTGTAGTCTATTATATTTTAAGTTATGCTTAGAAAGAAAGTGGGTTTTTTTTTTCCTCCCATCCCAAAGATATTTATTTTTGGCTCTATGTTAGAGCTTTTAATGATTATTTCTAAAATAATTTTTTACTCTTATCTTTTATTAATAACTACTTAAATAAGTTCAAGATGTTAGAGGAACCATTAAGCCCTTCAGTTGATACTATGATTTCAAAATTTAACTGTATTTTTTCTTTTACAATCCAAGGCTAAAATTTTTTAATTATTTCACTGAATTTCTAGTATTATGAAATTTAATGTCATAAGATATAAACAGAATGTGTATCTACTAAATGTCTAGCATTTCCTGAGACAGTTTTAATTTTAATGTTAAAATATGTAAGTGTGAGTCCGCGACAATTAACTGACAGAAGTTCTGTGAACAAACTGTAAAAAAATTGTTAACTTATTTTAATAGTAATTTATTTTTATTGTAATTTACAACATGTAAATGAATTCACAATTTAATGTTTTCCAGTAGTCTTTGTTCCAAAGAGAAAAACTGCAGTTTTAAAAAAATAAGAAACATTAGAAACATCAAGACTCATATAAAGGCTGTTCAATATATAGGCCAGTTACCTTTTTAGAGTACCTGACATAAATTAAAAGAGTACTACATGTAAAGATGTGTGCAAATTGACTCTTAAGATTTATTCTAGTTAAATGAAGGCACTCAGTATTTTTCTTGAATTTTCAGTTTCTTATGTTCCATGCCTATCTATTCAGAATTATTTTTAATATTCACCTACTCATCGTTTAGCTGTATGACGGCCTGTAAAACAAATGCTGCACTTAAACTCCTTGACCTTAATACAGTGAATTTTTCTTCTGAAATTTTAAGGGAATCTGTGTTACAAAAAGTTCTCAACTCAAAGGCCTTCGCTGTTGTTAGGAACCAAAAATGTTACTCTGGAACTGTTCTTATTCCATAAACTGCAGAGAAGAGTTCTACTTAATATACTGCTGGTAGGCTTTGTCTTCTGGGCATGAAAGCTGTAGAAGGTCTGTCTACCAGTTTGAGAGTGTTGGTATTTATAATACAGCTAGTGAGCTGGTCATCCACTTTCACCTACAATAGAAAGAAGATAATAATCACCTCCATTCTTCTCTTTTTAAGTTCTTTGATAACTAGTTACAGTCAGTATAGAAAAAGTAAGAACAGACTCTTGGGGAATAAATATGGTTAATAAGTGCTGGTGTTCATGTATTCATTAATAAACCATATAGATGACTAGTACAGCAAGTAGGAAGAATTCAGGCTGCGTTTAGTTAGAAATGAATAGGTTCTTCTCTTCATCCCAATATGTATTCACTGCACATAAAAATAACTCTTAACTTCAGTGCTAAATTTCTGTTGTAGATCTACTTTTGTTAGCCATATATTTATGTATGTATGTATGTATCTTGGTTTTTGGGGTCACACCTGGGAGCGCTCAGGGGTTATCCCTGGCTCTGAACACAGAAATCACCTTTGACAGGCTGGGAGACCATATGGGTTGCTGGGATTCAAACTGTCTGTTCGAATCTGCTGTGTGCAAGGCAAATGCCCCACTGCTATCTCTCCGGCCCTTGTTAGCCATATTTCTATACTAAAACTTAACTTCTGTATTCTCAATACTTAGGTTATGAAGAATGGACTTTATATTTTTATTAGTGAATAAATAGTTCATCATAATTAAATGATTCAAGAAACTTGTGTAGTACTAGTTAGCTTACCAAAGTCCAAGTGTCAGAAATAAGCTTTTAAAAATGTAAATATCGAGGCTGAAGCAGCAACTGCCTTCCCCAGGATGAACCGTGGTTAGATCCCCAGCATCCCATATGGTCCACCCAAGCCAATTTATCTAGTTAGCAAATATGATTACTATGTCATGTTAAGTACGTAAATATTGATCATCATATTTTAATCACCAGAGAGAGGGCTCAGAGGCAAGAATGCTTCAGATACATGAGACACAGGTTCAGTCCCAGCACCACATAGTATTTGACACAGAGCTGGATGTAGTCTAAACACAATACTACAAACTTTTTTTCTTTTGGGTTTTGGGCCACACCCGGTGACGTTCAGGGGTTACTCCTGGCTATGCCTTCAGAAATTGGTCCTGGCTTGGGGGATCATGTAGGACGCCAGAGGATTGAACCATGGTCCATCCTAGGCTAATGTATGCTCCAGCCCCAAACAGTACTACAAACTTTTAAAAGCGCCGCTGTGTTCTCTCTCCGGGCCCAAAAGTTTTAAACTTTTTAAACAGGAGCCAGTTCACTGTCCCTCAGACTGTTGGGAGGACTGGATTATATAGTAAAAACAAAACAGGAACACATACAATATATGCACTGGGAGCCTTAGTTTGAGGACCACTGCTGTAGGTGTGGCACAAAATTTAAATATACTGATAATTCTGTTGAATTACCTTACAGACTGAACTTGGAAAGGCTCGTCTTTATTTCAGTGTCCAGTATGTGCTTGAGTTTCTTTTAAGTGAAGATTGTCGATTTCCTCGTAAATAGTCCTGAAACAAGGCATCATAGTAGATTATACTTTTCCTTAGAAGTTTGCTTGGCTTCATGCAACTTTCAGTGAAATCAAAAATTGTTCCCCTCCAAAAGAATATCAATGGCAAAACATTCCAAAACATCACCACTGCATCTTTTAACTACTCTCTCCTTTAATACCTGTTTACTGTATATTAATGAACTAGAACACAATAAGCTTTCTAACTTCCTATGTGGAAGCAGAAACACATTCATTATCAAGCAGAATTCAATCAATTTACATATACAGATCAGTGAAAAATATTTCTGTGGATCACTAAATCAAATGGAAACCTTCATTTTTAATACTTATATCAATATTTATAAAAGTCTTCGTTACTAACTGCATCATCCAAGTATACTATGCATTAAGCAGCAATAACTAGTGAACTAGCAGTTGAAAACTATTGAAATAAGAAAATTTCATAGCCTTAACTTTAAGAAAAAAATGAATTTTGAATGACAGGATTTATTCACTAATTTCAAAATTAATTACTGCACTGAGGATTTCAAAGCAAATACCTATACATACCTGTCCGAGCAAAAGAACAGGTGTAAGTGGCAATCGCTACTAAGCTAGTATGTGAAAATGTACGCAAAGTACTGGCCTAAGCATCCAGAAAGACCCAAAGGTCCATACATCTTATTAACTATCCCAATAGTTAACTGTTGGCTATTAATTTTTAATTGCTACTTTAAATTCTGCATAGACCAAAGTACAGCTGCAAGCAAGATACAATCTGCAGACTTTTGGTTTCTAAGCAATGATTTCCATAAGCTTGCTTTCATCATTTTTAACAATTACAGGAGTAAGCTTCAAAGTATATTAAAGCTCTAGTGTACCTATTATCCCATAAATATTTATGTACACTCAGCCTATGTAAAAATAATGCTGGCTATGAGAATTTCAAGTAAAGGGAAATCTTTACACAAACATTTTATGCATTCATTTTTAAGCACATTTTCCCCATAGGTAATGAAGATACAGAATTTTTTTATATAAGTTTTATGAGGGCATTAGTGGTCAAAGAACTATAATCTTTATAGTTCAAAATGGTATACTTGCCAATTGGTGAAAAGTACTCACTCTGAAACTGGACAGAACCTTTCTACCAAGGCACCTATGAAGACTATAACTGCATCTGCAAAATCCAGTTATTTCTTAATGGGTAATCCCATCATTTTTATTTTTTAGTGACAAGACCAAGAATTAAGACCATTCATAAAAGGCTTATTATAAGTCTTTTGACTTTTTCTTTTTTTTTTTTTTTTTTTTTTTTTTTTTTTTTTTTTTTTTTTTTTTTTTTTTTTTTTTCCTTTTTTGGATTTTGGGTCACACTCAGCGGCACTCAGGGGTTACTCCTGGTTCTGTGCTCAGAAATCGCTCCTGGCAGGCTGTGGGGGCATATGGGATTTGAACCATCATCTGGCCTGAGTTGATTTCGTGCAAGGCAAACACCCTACCGCTGTGCTATCTCTCCAGTTTCATCATAAGTCATTTTTAATAAGGACATCAATTTATGCCAAAATCTAAACAAATCTAACTATAACCTAGCACTGTTCATTCTGCTACCAAAGGGAGCCAAGGCAAAGAAGAATCTTGTGAATAACTTACTCTGTAGTGGCAGCAGGAGCTAAGGGATCAAACTCCATTACTTCGTAGTAATTGGGTGGCTGAAGATCATTTTTTGTCATTGCTTTAGGCAAAAATCAATAACATTAGTAAGTACACAATATTGGTCTTTTTGAAAAGACAGGCTTTATATTTTTATGATTTAGATTTCAAATATAAAAGTCCAACACTGACAGCTAGCAACAAATGCACTGATGTCCTAAAACTGCTTTCAAGGATAACGAATATATATGTTACAAAAAGATATCCTAACTTCAGCTAAAGGCTCATTCAACCTGACATTTATGTTCATTGCCATGTAAAACTTTTTACTACCTCTGACTGTTGGCCATACTTGTATCTGCCCTGCATTTACTTCATGTTACTTTAAAAATGCAAATGAACTTTAAGTTTTACTTTCAGTATATCTATTTTCAATTTCAGTCTATCTCTGGCAGACCCAATTATCCCTACAAATTTCAATATTAGATGAAAATAAGGTCTAAGTTACCTACCTGGATGATTGCCAGGCAAGGGTGGCAGTCTTTCATTTGATGTTGCTGAAATGTTTGGTTGACTAACAGGCTGTAGTAATACTGAATTTGAATGTTCCAGAAACTGAAGAAAGCATAGCACATGTTCAAATAAATAATCCACATTAAACTTTATTAGACTCTTACACTTCCAAGTGGCACTATTCCAAGATTTATACAATTAGTAATTATCAATTATACCTTTAGCTTATCCATAACTATGAAAACTTCTGTTTCATGCCCACTGCACCTATTTCACATATAAAATACATTTTTTAAATAGTGTTTAAAATCAGAATATATGAATCAGCCCAGCTTCTGTTTGATGCTTAAAATTTCAGTTTTAAATAAGAAGAAAATTAACTCTACAGAAAGACAAGATGGGGACATCAAGTAAGGACTGGTAAAGATTAGTCAAAAATATTTTTCCTTCCAGTTATCTTCATTTATTTCACAAATATTACCTGGACAACAATTAAGTTCCCAGCACTTTGAATAAGGAAATAAATGGGCTCAGGTCCCTGCCTACCTGGGGACAGACGATCAATAAATGTAAACTTTTCAAAAACAACATCCATAAAATGAGAAGTGAATGCAGGCTCACAGGTTTTGTTTTGGTGTAGGGGGAAGGAAACACTGCAGAACTCCTGCCTCAGCATACACACAGAAATCATTCCTAATAGTGCTCTGGATGCCGAGGATTGAACCTAGGTTGGCCATGTGCAAGGTAAATTGCCTTCCTGCTGTACTATCACATCCTACGTAGATCTAGCTGCTTGCTGCCCAGCACATTTTTGCCAACAAACCATCTCTTATAATTCAAACATGAACTTGTAAATATCCACACTTCTATGGCAATATTCATTTCCATGATATAATTAATATTGACATTCCCACTTCCATGACAGAATCAATGTCAAGATGACAATGCTGTAAGAAAACAGACTTGTAAGGGCAAATTTAGCAATCTTGGCCTCCTTACTAAGGGAACTTTGAACCCAGCCTTGACTCTGGAAGGAGCCTTGGAGCTCTTAGAAGGGGCAGGGCCAAGGTCTTTGCTCTGAAGTAGCTGAAATCAGGAGCCCAAAGGAGAGGGGAGGGACTACAAATGAAATAATCAGATCAGCATAGTAAGCTTCCCCCCACCCCCAAACACTCCTTAGTAAACTGGAGCAAGGAATAAAAAAAAACTCCTAGGAGGGATAAAAGCAGATGAGTAATGTAATTTTACTTAAAAAAAAAAAAAAGATTCTTATGGTTTCAGTTTGGAGAATAAACAGAGGCATGGGTGGATTAGTTGGAGACACAAGCTAAAAAAAGGGCAACTGGAAGGAGTAGGAAGTCCTGGGTAAAGATATGTAAGTCAAAAGAAAGAAAGAAAAATCAAGCATAATTTTCTAAGGCAGTGGTCGGCAACCTTTTTTTTCAACTGAGCCAAATCTCTCCAAAACCACGATTGAAATTTATTTTGAGAGCCACACAAGGCGCGCACTAACAGAGGCTAGGAGCAGAGTCCTGACTCCTGGAGAGGCCTCCTGGCACACAGAAGAGCCAAATTAAAAGTGTAAAGAGCCACATGTGGCTCGAGAGCCGCAGGTTGCCGACCACTGTTCTAAGGTGATTGACCTTGATGAATTTAAAGGAACTAGTCAATGAACCTTTAAGAGTCGTTGACACTCTTTCCCTGTATTGGCAACTGGACTGGACATGCCACCTATAACTATGAAAAGCTACTATATATATATGTATATATATGTATATACACTGCATATACATATTTATAAATAACAATTTAAATATTACATGTTTACATTGTTTATATATTTATAATACGCTCTATAAGTCATATATTTAATATATAAAATATATTTATATATAGTATGTACTGTATATAAAAATGCAATTATATAAAGGTAGTTGGGAGTGGAGGGGCAAGATACTACTCTGCAGCTAGCTCTGCCTTTATCCCTTTCCTCTCTCAACCTTCCCCCACACCTCCCCCTCCCACCCTACAGGCCTTTCCTCCAAGCTCTCTAGCTGGCTTTTTCTTCTCCTCCCTCCCCTCCCCTCCTCTCCTCTCCTCTCCTCTGCTCTCCTTTCCTCTCTTTCTCCTCTCTCTCCTCCCTCCTTCCCCACTCCAAACCCAGGCCGACTTCTGGAGATGTGCACAAATAAAAGGCAATGATGTTTCTACTCCTCTCACTCTGGGGGCTCTCTAGCTACTGGGCCAGGTTGCTACACTCTGACATCCCTGGGTGGGTCCACAGACCCGAGAGAGGCTATTTATTGGTGTGAGCTATACTGTAGGAAAAGCAGGGTTGGAAAGAAATCAAGAATAAATGTTAAAAGAAAGATCAGAGTTCTGAGTTTTAGAAGAGTATGGGCTGCAGCACTTATGATTTATCTGAATCTAAATGGTTGGGACTAAAAAGACAGAACAGTGAGTAAGGCAGTTGTATACACAACTCTTCCACTATAATAGTTCCCCGAGGAATCCCTGAGTACAACCCACAGCCAGGAGCAATCATTGATGACTGCCATGAGTTGCCCCCAAAACAATAATAATAATAATAATAATAATAATAATAATAATAATAATAATAATAATAATAATAATATGGAAATCTGGATAGTATTTCCAGACACAAGACCTAGGGAGCAAAGAGGAATGAATGTAAACAGTCAAATCTGAGTTTTGAGGCTTCAATACTAAAAGCAGCAGTGGGAAGGGATTAGCAAAGGAGACAGAGAAGAAATGGAATGAGGTAAGTCAAAAATGAGTGGGGGTTCCAGGACAGAGAGATGGTTCAAAGGACTGGGGTACATGCTCAGCATGCTGGAGCCCCAGGCTTAATCACTGGCATAGCATGATCCCCAAACCACCTCCAGGAGTAGTTTCCAAGTACTACGGGGTATTACCCCCACCCCCCAAACAAAATGAACAGGAAAAATGAAACCAAACAATGTAACCTGTTACTGCTAGACTAGTAAGGACAGGCAAAGGATGACAAGGCTAAATTTTGTCACATGTTCCTCATCGTGGCTGTGATAAGAACTATGCCAATAAAGTGGCAGAACTGAGAGCCTGTCTCAAGTCTCAAAGAGGAGGCAGGAAAAAAGTGGGAAGTGAAAATACAAACTATTTTCAAGGAGCTGTGTTCTTGTACCATCCTTCTAACATGCCAAGGGAGATTCTCAGCTTGTCCATCTCAAAAGATTCAAAAGATGACAAGGCAAAGTTTTGTGAGGGATACTTCAACACTTCATAAATATAAACATTGGGCAGAACACAGGATTCATGATGGAAGCTTCACTCTGAACATGATAGTCAGTTGATGTGATGGTGCACTGCCAGGAAAGATTTCATTACTTACATTCTCATAGGTAGAATCTGGGGCAGGGTTTTGGCTGGTCCTCTGGGGAAACCTAGGATAGTGTGATAACAGTGTGATTACCCTATGGTAAAGAACATAAATCTTGAAAATAAGATGGTCAAACAAAATCCAAAATGTATCTTCAGACTTCACCAAATGACTCTTTTCACGAACCATTTGCCATTCATTTTTAGTGCCCAGTAGCTCAAAATGCCCAAATGCCAAAGAGAGGAGAGACCTGAGCAGTGGTAACTGCCTCACAGTAACACAAACCATAAGGGTATTTCCATCAGAGTAGCTGCCACTCCATTCCTGAAGGGCACTAGGTAACAAAGCTAAGGTTAAAACCTTAGGAGCAATTTCTGGGTCAGATGAAGTCAATACACTTACTCTCTCCCACCAAACAAAACTGTTAAACTTGAATAGGATATGAAGGGCAGATATTTGAGAACTGAAAAGCATATTATTACAGACTGACAGAGAAAGAACTGGAATTTGACTATCTTAAAACTTTTGTCAAAACTTAACTATTACAGGAGTTATAAGTACCCTGGGGCTCAATGCTATGAGTCTAGACATCCAAAAGGTGGAACTCAGACACAAGCTCCAAGAGAAGGCCTTTGGCTCACAAAGATCAGAAAAAGGGAACTACCAATGTCCAGAGTGGGAAATTAATCCGTTGGTCTCTCTCCTCTTACTATTTGCACACCCAGATCTCAAAGCACAATTCAGTCCAATCCACAAAATCAAAGGCCTGAATTACATAGGTGAGCAAAGCTTCAGCTTTTGACTTCTGGCTTTGGGCCACACCTGGCAGTGCTTAGGTGTGACTCCCAGGCTCATCACTCATGGCTGGGGTCAGCCTCAGGCCTCCTGTATGAAAAGCAAATGCTCAGCCTACAGAAATCTCTCTCCAGCTTCAGTATTTTTATTGAAGATTCAAAAAAGAGGCATTCCAAAAAATTAAAGGGTAAATCACAAAGAGTGAGTAATATGGGCAGAGGCCCTCAAAATTGTTTATGGGATTCTGGGCTCAACCCCATGTCTCTGGAACCTAATAAGATGCTGGACACAAGGGTCCAGAACACAATGCTACTGCAGGAACTTAAAGTGAACATTAGGTGGTGCACATGTGAGGAAAATTTGAACGGCCTGACAAAGGCTTTGACAATTTAACTAGAAGCAGGGCACACAAAAGCCAGGTTAAAACAGCATGAACCTAACGAGGCTGTTTGTCTACTAACATCAAGGTGACAATCTCAACAGGATTTAAGAGATGCTCTCTCGTAACTTTAAGAGTGCCCAAGATACAATTCAAAACTATTAGGTATAGGAAGAAATGAAAATTCTAATTTTTAAGAGAAAACACAATCAACAAACATTGATGTCAAGGGTGCACACATGCAAAAATTCTCTCAAGAGACTTTGGGGCCTGGGAGATAGCATGGAGGTAAGGCATTTGCCTTTATGCAAAAGGTCATCGGTTCGAATCCCGGTGCCCCATATGGTCCCTCGTGCCTGCCAGGAGCAATTTCTGACCCCCCCCCCAAAAAAAAAAGAAAGAAATTACGTGAAAAGAAGTAACCATAGAAATTTTATGGTAATTTTAGAAAAAAATACAGTAACTGGATTTTTTTTTTTAGAACTTAGAGAAGAGCTCAATAGAAAATGAAAATGTAGAAAATAGTGAACCTAAATAAAAATAAAAAGAAATTACTCAATCTTGGGCCTAGAGAGATAATATTGTGAGGAAGACACTTATGGTCAACTCGGGTTAAATTCCTAATGCCACCAATATGGCCAGGAGTGATCTCAGAGCACAGAGCACCAAGTAAGCTTACTTATTTCTTTTGGAAAGGCTTTACAAATGTGATTAAGGCTCTGGAGATGGGAACACTGTCCTGTCTTATACAAGGGTCCTAAATCCAATAATCTTAGACATATTTCTTTCTCTCTCTCTTTCTCTCTCAAAGTGCTTGCATGCACATGTTTTATTCTTTTTCTACACTCTCTTTTCTTTTCCCTTTACTCCCTCTACCTCTCATTTATTTAGGCATTGTGATGTACCATGATATTAAAAAGAGTTATAGGCATGCAATTCAAACTTTGATCACCAGTATCAGCTCTACTACTGTCCCAAGTCTCCCTTCCAGGCCCCACCCTGCAATGATCCATACAATGATGTGATCTTACAAAAGAAAAGTGGAGGAAGCAGAGAGATATTCAAGACTCATAAGAGAGGAAAGACGTGAACATGGAACAAAGTGAAGCAATTAGCCATCAGCTCAGGAATCCTAGGATACTAACAGGCTCAAGAATCTGCTCTTCTCACAGGGCTGCAGTAAATTCCAAACTTTCAGCATCCTGCCCCATAAGGAAATGCATACCTGTGTTTTTCTATAATTTTGTGTGTGATAATTAGTTTTATAGCAACTGCAGGAAACTAACACATCCAGAAAACTCAAGACAGGGGCCAGAGCACAGAGGCAGGGCTTTTACCTTGCACACAGACAACTCTGGAATGACCTAGGTTCAGTCCCTGGCATCCTATATTGTCCCCTGAACCTGCCAGGAGCAATTTCTAAGTGCAGAGCCAGGAGTAACCCAACCCCTAAGCGCCACTGAGTTTGAACCAAAAACAAAAACTAATAATAAAATTGAAAAATCGAGACAATAAAAAGAAACCTATGTCCAGACACATCACAATTAATATGATCAAAATTGGAGAAAAAAAATAAAAAGGAAAACCACCCTAACTCAAATGTGCAGCCAGAGAAACCAGCACAAATCTTTAGAAAAGCAATCCTCTGAATGAATATAGAATGTAGATTTCTCCTCAGAAACCTTTGAGGTCAGTAAAGGAATAACGTTGAAAAATTATTGAAAGGGTTATCAATCCTGAATTTCATATATATTAAATTATCCTTAATAGCAAAGATGAAATGAAGACATTCTCATATATCTCATGATGATATATGACCAGGATGATATATTGAAAGATTTACATTGTCAATATACTGCCTAAGAGAAAAGCTAAAGAAAACTCTTCAGAGAAAGAAAATTATATTAGGAGGAAATAAGAGCATAAGAAAATGTAAGAGGGGCTAGCATGTAGCCAATCAGATTTGATCTTCAGTACCTCATGTTCATAGAACACTGCCAGGAGTGATTTCTAGGCACAGAGCCAGGAGTAAGCCTTGAGCACTGCTGGGTATGGCCCCAAAGCAAAAAAAAATTCAATAACAAAGAACCACTCCACCAAAACATGTGAATAAATTAATAGACAATAGGCTATTGAATAAATATTATAACTATATACATGAATATATATTAAAGAGATATAAGTCTATTTCTCAAACTATATTTAAAGATTTCATGCAATAATCATTCACAGTGACATTTATACCCCCAACAGTATATAGATATTATATATATACACATATATATATGATGACCATAATTTAAAACAGGTATTTATTTATATTGTAACAAGATTCCAATATTTTAATTCAAGTGGCAATATACAGTGAAATAATTTGAAGGTACTCCTGGTACACAAACGACCCCATGTTTTATCATGATACAAAGTGGCTTCTCATGTACCAAAAAGTAGAGGAGAGACCCGACAATCAATTTGGCTTTTAAAATAGTTACCCAAGTGATTTTTGTACACATTGAGTATGAAATCCATGAGATTCAATTGCATAATTAAAATTACCAACTGTTACAAGTATAGCAGTTGGACTTGGACGCCACCTACTATAATGACTGTTGAATCTGAACACACCCCTAGCATAGCCTTGCATACACCTCTGTTATGCTGAGTATAAAAATAAAACTTAGACTGTTGGGGGCAGGATAATGACGAAGGCAAACTGGTGTGTGTAGGGGGGAAGGCAGAGATAAAGTATCAGAGAAATGCTGCCTGTATCTATTTGTATCTATTCCTTTATTTTTGTGCCAAGGCCTCCAATGGCTACCTCTGAGCAGTGAATTTCCATCTCTCTCTCTCTCTCTCTCTCTCTCTCTCTCTCTCTCTCTCTTTCTCTCTCTCTCCCTCCTTCCCTCTTTCTCCCTCCTTCTCTCTTTCTTTTTCTTCTTCCTCTTCTCTCCTCTCTCTCTCTCTCTTTCTCTCTCCCTCTAAAACTCCCAGGTGGCAGTGACGGGCCTCACACCCTAGGAGGATTAAAAAGTATACTTGTTTCTCTTTCTCTCCTCTCTTCTCTACCTTAGGCAGGCAATCATTACATGTTGGTGTTCCTGGGTGGATTCTTGGCTCCACCGGCGAGCTGGGCCCCATGGGCCTCAGTGAGACTTGCAGAACTGGGCCCTGGCAGCCTTGGGCCTTTGCAATGATCAAGGACAACCTTTTTATAAGTTTTACAGAGATGCCATAGGGTATTCCATCTATGCAGTCACTCTGTATCATGTTACTCAATGAAAGATAAAGAAAAAAATCAACTACTTTAGACCACTTTCTAAGAGATTTCACTAGAGATTTAGCTACAAGACAACTGTTACGGTATAACAGATTATAAGTTTAACCAAGGAAACAATGCACATTAGCTGTACATAACCACTGATGTACAATCTACTCCAGTCTATTTCTCCTCTTCCCTTATAGTTTATGCTCCTTTCCTTCCCAGTTTGATTATCCTCCAGGTATTACACCTTCCCAAATAGGACCCTAAAACCAACACCAAAGAGGGATTAGGGGTGGAGGAAGGAGAATGAGAAAGGATAATCAAACTGGGAAGGAAAGGAGCATATATATATCAAGGATCACTCCTGGCTCTGCTTGGGAATCCAAGGACTCTAACCTGCATCAGTCTATACTATCTCTCCACATCTGTATTTTTTTTTTCATTTTCTGAACCACACCTGGTGGTGCTCAGGGCTTATTCCTGGCTCTGTGCTCAGAAGTTGATCCTGGTAGGCTCAGGGAACCGTATGGGATGCTGGGGATCAAATCCAGGTCAGCTGCATGCAAGGCAAACACCCTGCCCACTATGCTATCGCTCTGGCCCCATCTCTGTATTTTTAATACAGAAAATAATTCAATAGGACACACATACGTTTTAAGTAAAACAAGGACAACTTAAAAAATCTACATTTACATATATATAAACACTGAAAAATAAAAACATCTTGTTTTTATATCATATTGTGCCAAGACATATTGCTGAAAAAATTGAAAAAAGATTAAAATGGCATAACATACTGTACTTGACTTAGTAAAGAGGACATCGATATTTATCAAATGTACTTTGGAATAAATAAACTAACACTGAAAAATGGTGGTGACCAAGGCAGAGGAGCAGGATGAGCTAGGAGGGGGAGTGACGAGATTAGATTTGTCTTGTTACCTCTTTTAATATTGTGATAAGTGAATCACAGAAATGCCTATTGACATAAAATTTAATATTCTTATTTCTTTATTTTGGTTTTTGGGCCACACATTCCTGGCTCTGCACTCAGAAGGCACTCCTGGCAGGCTCAGGAGACCATATGGAATGCTGGGAATCGAACCCAGTTCTGTCCTGGGTCAGTTGAGTGCAACACCCTATAGCTGTGCTCTCTCTCTCCAGCCTCAAAATATAGTTATTTTTAAAGGGGAAAAAAGAATATAGGTTTTGATATACAGAAAATCCCACTATTATCTAGTTTTGACTCCCGCTATTCCAACCTGTCCTTGATTTTAGGTAAGCATGCTACATTCTTGGGTTCCTCTATGCAAAGAAGTATTTATATTTTTTATTTCCAAATTCCTTACACTCAAAGGCAATTAGGTACAAACAACTTTTTTTCTCTGCTCCCCACTCACCCACACTGCTTCCTAAGAGAAAGCTTAATTTTTTTCTACTGGGGGGTTGGTAACATATTGTAGTCATGTTTATTGACCATCCCTAATGAATAGCTATTTGAGTTGCTTCCAAGAATTAGCTATTGCCCAGATGTTATAAACAGTGCTATCAGCACCTAAAATGAGGTGAGCACAATTTCTTATAAATGAGAATGCACGTTCAAAGGTAAATTAATTAATGATTTTAACAGATATGGCCACTTATGCTTTCCAAGAACTGTCAATTTAGTAATCATATCTCATTTCTGCAGGCAATGTTTCATCCAAGATTTTAACTTTTGCCCGTCTGTGCAGTCAACAATTATTTTTAGTATAGGTCATATTTCTATAACTATAAAGCTGAACATCATTCTATGTGTTTTCTACATTCTTTGTCTTTTGGTAAATAAATTATATACATTCACCAAATCTGGTATTTAATAGCTACATGAATTTGGAAAAGTTCTATCCCTCAAGTCTTTTCTTCTGGAAGTGGGGTGTTGTCTTAAATAAATAAAGATGAAGCTGCCATTTGTTGTCTTTCCAGGATTCAGATCCACTGATCAGGGTAGGATCAGGGTGGGTCCAGAAATGTTTATACATAGAAATTCCAAATCATGATAAGATTAGAAATGTTTACATATGCAACAGTGGGGAATTGCTATAACAGCATTGACCTAATATCTTTTGCAAAGATAAAATAGTTATAAAAAAAAACTTAAACACCATAGAATTAGAACTTCTATACTCTAACATAAAATTTTTCTTTTAGTGAGCTTCACTCTATAACAATTTTGGAGCTCATTTCTCTTCTCCCCCTTTTCATTCTATTCCCCCTATCTGCTATTACCACTATAAAAGAAAGACAATAATTAGTGCAGGTTTATTCAATATTAAGTGCTGTATGAAGACATACCTATAGCATCCCACAGACCAATACTTTGGACAATCCACCAAAGTATTCTTAGAAGATAAAGGAAGGTTAAATATCCAAATTAAGGAATTATAGAGCTAGTGGAAAACAGTGCTGAGACTTGTAATCCAGGAATCCCTGGTTCCTAAGTTTTCTCTCTAGGATGTCATTTTCTCTCTCGTCTCTGAAGATTAAGAATAGAACTGCATAACTCTAGAGTATCACTGATATACTTACACGGGAGTTTCTATGTTGTCCAAGGCAAGCAGATCATCCTGTGTATGAAGACTGGGTTTCAAGGAGGTAACAACATGTCTCGGAGAGCTGAAATCTAGAACACAAAATTAATTTGTTGTTCACTTTTAAAAGACTTTATCCATTGTTAGATTATTTTCTCCAAAGTTTTGGAAAAAAAAATTGAAAACCACCAAAAGACAGACATTAAGATATTTCTATCTTTATAAAATCATGTGATTTCCTAAAACAGAAATTTAAAAGTACTAGTCAGGGTAACTGAAAAATAAATTTCCTGCACCCCCCCCCACAAAAAAGTTGCTGGAGGGGCAGTTGGAGTTTATTGATTTCTCTAAAATTCCCAGCTGGTTCAGAATGGAAAGAATTTTACGTATCTTGGTCATCCAAGAACAATAAAGAGAAGAGATTAAAAATATATAGATATGTGTATATCTATATTTTTTTAAGAGATACTATATATGTATATATGCCACACCTTTCTAAACTCTTCTCATAATCCTAAATGAAACACACAAAAGGAATAATTACACCTACCCATCTGAAAATGTCAGATAGAATCTTAAGAAAACTCTTGAATGTAACACTTCACATGAGACTGAACTATAAATAAAAATTAGAATATACAAATCCAGTCAAATGGAATGTTTTGACTAGAAAAATATTTTTAAAAAGGGGAAAAAGAAAAAAAATAGTTTCTAAACTTCCTGTCTTATTTTGTAACTTACCCAAACATTTTTGGGAAAAATGACAGTAGGTTAACAACTAAGATAGATTGAGACATGCAACATGTAAGCATTACTTCATTTACATTTAAGCAATACTTTAATTTTGAAATTTTTCACTGTTTTTATGGGGGCCACACCAAATGTGCTCATGAGCTATAATCTTGACTCTGCTAAGGAGTGTCTCCTGGCAGGCAGTGTTTGGGGGACCATGTATAGAGCCAGGCAATCAAACCAGGGGTGGTAGGATTCAAGGCAAACATGGTAACAATTGAACTTATCTCTACAACCTCTTATTTTGTTTTAAATTAAAAAACAAATGGAGTGGGGAAGGGACAGTTAGTACAGATCTGATGTAAGGGGCAGGAAGCAGTCAGTACAAGTCTGATGGGGTAATATTAGGGCCTTACAATGTGATACTATTCTAGACCCAATAGTGTTGGGGTTACTAGAGTGACATTCTGAATATAGGCTGACATGCATGAAAGGATGCAGTTCAGTACACTGTGCTATCTCCCCCACAACTGTCATTCTCAGTTTCTAAGTAGACAAATCTGAAAGGTGGTCTGGCTAAGCAATGAAAGAATAGAAGTTCTGATGCAAAAGCCTGTGTTCTTTACACTTCAACACTATGGACTATGTTTCTGAATTTATCCATTTGCACCAAACATTCCCTTACCTTTTGCTGTAGTATAGTAGGAAAAATCAAAGATAAAAGTGAGTGAGTTCAGAGTAGATTTAAGGATTGGCCAAGGAGTTGAACAATCTCTAAAAGCAGGCCATGTGAATTCCAAGAGATTCTAAGTCACTGGGATGAGTCTTTAAGAACTTCCTCCCCCAGACATATCCCATTCTTGAACTGGGTTTGACCCAAACAATTGCATGAATTATATTTCCTGAGAGTCAAATTATTTCATTCCTTCTCAGGCTTCATTTAATCATGAAACCAACTATTTCACACCAAGCTCTTCTGTTGGTCTAAAAAGGACCAAGGGCTTATTTACTTAAGTTGGAAAGCTGAGCATTCACAGTGTCCTGGTCCCCCAGATAAGCCCGAGACATGGGAGGGCTAGGACTTAGGTCAAGGAGATCAGAGGATGGGGCAGAAGGTTCACTGGTAGTCTGAAAACAAAGCAAACAAAAGCAAAATTCAGAAAACGCGTGTTAAGTAGCTTATCCTGTCTTTCTCCTTGAATGTTTTACTTTGGAGAAAGCTTCTCATTTGGATGCATTTGAGACATTGAATTCTTCTCACCATAGACAACACTCACGCAAACCATATCACACCAGCTACATGGGTGACATGACTTCTTACTAGTAACCTAATGTCAAATTATGAAAATATGCTATTACAAAATGATTCCACATTGTTAACTAATGTCTTTTTTTTTAAGTATTGTGTTTTCATCTGCACTCATATGTTCATTGCAACACTATGTACAATAGCCAAAACCTGTAAACAACCCAAGTGCAAAACAACAGATGAGTGTCTTAAGAAACTGTGGTACATATACACAATAGAATATTTTGCAGTCATTAGGAAAAATGAAGTCATGAAATTTGCTTATACCTGGATGTATATGGAGATTATTGTGCTAAGTGAATGAGTCAGAGGAGAGGGATAGACATAGAATAATATCACTCATTTGTGGTATATAAGAAAAACGAAAGACAAGATAGTAATAATATCCAGAGATACCAGAGATGAGGATCAGGAGGACTAGTCCATGGTAGGAACCTTGCCACAAAGAGTAGAGTGTAGTTAAAGTAGAGAAAGAGCTACGATGGCAATGATATATGGAACCAATCACTGTATAAGAACTCACTGCTAAAAGGAAAAAGTGACATGCATAGCACTCCTTCATTAACAATAGTGCAAACTACAGTGTCAAAAAGTAAGGAAATAGAGAGAGAAATAGAGAAAGAAGCAAAATGCCTGCCCCAGAAAGGAGGGGTGGAGGTGGGGAAACAGGGGACAATTATGGCAGGAAGGGTGCATTAGAGAAGTGTGGTGTACATTCTATGACTAAAACCCAACTATAAACAATTTTATAAACAAGTGCTTAAATAAAATAATAAAGTGTTGTGTTAAGTAAATCTTCTTTCTAAGTATAATCCATAAACTTTTCAATGGCATATTTAAAAAACTTTCATTCACTTACATTGGCATTTTCTCTCTGGTTTATATTTTGCTCCAAAATTCTTTGTTGATTTCGAGCAAACCTATTTGAATAAGTAAAATGTCAGAATTAAAAACAAAAACAATCATGCTTGTAATCATGGTGCTTAAATAAAATTTTTATAAAATAAAAAACATAAAATAAGGGGCCAGAATGGTGGCACAGCAGTAGGGCATTTGCCTTGCACCGGCTGACCTAGGACGGACCATGGTTTGATTCCCCAGTGTCCCATATGGACCCCCAAGCCAAGAGCGATTTCTGAGTACATAGTCAGGAGTAATCCCAGAGCGTCACCTGCTGTGATACAAAAACTAAAACAAAACAAAACAAAAATAGAAAAATAAAACCTTTTATTGGGAAAAATATAAATAAAATATAAAATATAAAATGCTATAGTATTTAGCAAATTATTTTCATTCAATTTTTTTTCTTTTAGGTTTTGAGTAACACCGGGCGTTGTTCAGGGTCACTCCTGGTTCTATGCTCAGAACTTGCCCCTAGCAGCCTCGGGGGAGCATATAGGATGCTGGAATTCGAACTACTGTAAGTCCGTTTTGGGTCAGCCACGTCCAAGGCAAACGCCCTATGGTTGTGCTACATCTCTCCAGCCCTCATTCAACTATTTAAAGACAAAGACAATTAACTTCATTCCCATTCAATTATAAATAACTTAATTTTTTCTTATCATGACTAAGCCCAGAACTCCGTACAATAATTTAATTTTTTGTTTTTACAGTTTGCAGGTAAATATCTTTAGAAAAACTATGGCTAACAGTTTAAAGTTAATGAATCATCATTTAGAAATGTTTCTTAACATTATGATGCATGTACCTCCTGTTTTTCTTTAATATATTTTAAACTTAGTTAAAATAAGCCTTTAATGTATATTTTTTAAATTGTGTATTTCATTTCACAACTGATATTTGAAAGATCATATGGGTGCCAAGGTTCAAACTTGGACCAGCCATATGCCAAATGCTAGACAAAAGCCTTAACCACTGTGCTATCACTACAGCTCTAAAATTTTACTTCATATACTTTTGTAACCTAATTCAAGTACATAAAAACACTTTCCTAGTCTAAGGTTCAATGTTAAGGTCCTAGGCAGTAGTGTTGCTCAGGCCTGCAGTGTTGGCATGAAATAAAGGGTTACCTAGGCCATTTTGGGAGGACTCAAATACTTAGGCCACATCTTGCAGTACTCAAGGGTTTCCAAGATCATACTCAGAGATGCTCAAAGGATAGCTTTGGTTCAAATCTGGATCTGCTGAGTGCAATGCACGCATGTGCCTCACCTTTATTAATCTCAAATATTTAAATGCATTCAATTTTATCATTTTAATCTTTTCATAAAATTTTCAACACATTTAAATTTGACTGCCTCACAGTTGGATCATCTTTTTTTTTTTAATAGCACTTGATACTTACTACAATCACTGAAAATGAACAAACTTTGATGTAATTTTACTGCCCATCCCCTAGAAGCCTAGGAGAAAGTCATATACAAGAGTAAGTTTGAAAGAATAGTGAGTTTAGAGGCAGAAATTCAAGTTTCAAGCCTTAGCATTATTATCGAACAATAGGGCTTCCTGATCCTCAGTCTTCTAAGAAAAGAGTATGTAAAATAATCTCAGAAAGATTATCTCAGGGGCAAGATATAGATGATAAAATTTGTTACCAATGAAGTCATTTTAGAAACACTATTACAAGAAAACATAATTCTAAGAACCTAAACACTTCCAAGATTATAAGCATATAGGAACATGTACATAGGTTGAAATATTTTCCCCCTTCCTTTTTTTTTTTGTTGTTGTTGCCTTTTTTAAGCCACACCCAGTGACACTCAGGGTTACTCCTAGCTATGCACTCAGAAATCACTCCTGGCTTGGGGTACCATATGGGACATCAGGAATCAAACCGTGGTTCATCCTAAGTTAGCACGTGAAAGGCAAATGTCCTACCTCTTGCGCCCTGATATTTTTTCCCCTTCTAAAGCAAACATTCAATTATAAATAAGTTAATATTTTTATTATCATGACTAAGCCCAGAGCTCCATACAATAATTTAATTTTTTGTTTTTACAGTTTTCAGGTAAATATCTTTAGAAAAACTATGGCGAACAGTTTAAAGTTAATGAATCATCATTTAGAAATGTTTCTTAACATTATGATGCATGCACCTCCTGTTTTTCTTTAATGTATTTTAAACTTAGTTGAAATAAGCCTTTAATGAATATTTTTAAAATTATATATTTTAATCCACAACTGATATTTGAAAGACCATATGGGTGCCAAGGTTCAAACTTGGATCAGCCATATGCCAAATGCTAGGCAAAAGCTTTAACCACTGTGCTATCACTAGAGCTCTAAGAATTTTACTTCATATACTTTTGTAACCTAATTCAAGGACATAAAAGCACTTTCCTAGTCTAAGGTTCAATGTTAGGGCCCTAGGCGGTAGTGTTGCTCAGGCCTGCATGAAATAAAGGGTTACCTAGACCAGTTTGGGAAGACTCAAAATACCTAGGGCCACACCTTGCAGTACTCAAGGGTTTCCAAGATCATACTCAGAGATGCTCAAAGGATAGCTTTGGCCTAAATTTGGATCTGCTGAGTGCAATGCATGCATGTGCCTCACCTTCATTAATCTCAAATATTTAAATGCATTCAATTTTATCATTTTAATCTTTACATAAAATTTTCAACACATTTAAATGACTGCCTCACAGTTGGATCATTCAAATATGCTCATGGCTTATTCCTGGAAATAAGAGGCCATATGCAGTGTCAGGTATCAAACTGGAGTCAGCTCTGTGCAAGTCCAGTGGCTTGTGCTTGTCCTATCTTTCTGGCCCATGAGCTGACTTCTAATAAAAGGGTTATCTTAGTCTAAATGAGTCTGATACAATCATCAAAGACATGAAGTGTAGAAAAAAGAGGCAGAAGAGCAAAGAGACACATAATGAGAAAGAATCAAGCAGATCATGTTGCTGTGATAATCAAAGGGTCATAAGCCAAGGAAAGTAAGCCAAGCAGTTTCTAGGCATGGCAAAAGGAAACCAATTTCCATTTGGAATCTACATAAAGAGCACTCCTGTGGATACTTTGGTTTTAGCTCCATGAGAACTATTTCAAATGCTAACAAAATAGTACAATCATTTGTTGTTGCTCTAAGTAGCTAGGTTTATGGTAATTTGTTACAGAAACCTTAGAAAATGAATACACCATACTAGTATCTCCCTGAAAGCAAGGCTTTCTGTCTGAATCATTAAATGATTTTAATCTCACAATTTCCTGAAACTGCTTTGGACACAACAGTCCACAGTGGAATCAGAATGAGCCTTTCACAGATGTAACTGAATCTCTTCATAGCTAGATCAAATAAACACACATTCCCCCTTTCTCAGAAAATATTTAGTCAGTGGAATTGTGGTATGTAAGAAAGTTTCCAAAAATTAAAACCAGAAGGCAGAGCGCTTGACTGAAACTATATCATTTTTCCATGGATATTTCTTCACTTCCAAAAATTTCTTACCACAGGAAACAAACGGCAAGGACTATGTGTCTGTTAGTACTCAGAGGGCAAAGTTTCCAGACTTGCTTGCTATATACCCAATGCCTAAAATATATTCACAGGAGCAATCACTGTAGCTCAGGCAGTAAATACGTGAGTGAATGTCACTATGATTTCACCTATTGTTTGTTTCAATTATGATCTTGGGTGAAAAAATTTCAGTAAATTAAAAGGCTCAATGGGACACGGATGGAGAGGACAATCAAGTATATTTAATATATTAAAGTCCTTGCACTCTGCTAAGTACTTACTTATATAAGAGATTCTCATTAAAAAACCACTTTCACCAATCTATGATAGCTCTATAGAAGAAAAGAAAACTTGGTTTGAAATATAATCTGTGGAATTCAGGTCTGTTCACCAATTTCTTCCCTTCTGTCAGAATTGGATTCATTCCTCATCCGCTGATTAGAAACACAGTCACAATATAATTTCACATTTCCAGTAGTTCCCAACAGGTTTGTTTCATCTAAAATACTACCACACATAGGAGGAACATTCCTTGCAGGAGCCAACAAGTGTAAATAATCCCACCTCAAGTCTTAGTATTATTAGAAAAAAACTGGGGTAATTTTAGAAGTTCATTCATTTCTATGATAATGAGGTCTACAGAAAAAAAAAATGGAGCTGGAGACAGCATGAATAGACACTTGTCGATCTAAGACTATGGCCACTGGCTGGACCTTGTGGTATAGATTGTAGCATCTCATCATCAGCACAGATTTTGTGCAGAAAAAATGGGGTATGATCATAATGTTCAGTTTTTTGCAGGAATATTTTCTGTATGCAGAGCCAGGTATAAGCCTAAGCATCATCAGGTATGACCCTGTAAAACTACAGAAACTATATTTGTTTTAAGTGATCCAACCCAAAAGTCCTATCCTTTGCTAGCTCTCTGGCTCAGCTCTTATGTTCAAAATTGTACCAGTATTACTGAAAAACAGGGTGGGACAATATATAGTAGCAACGGCTACATGGTAAAATACAGTCTGGCCTTGTACTGTCTCTGATCCTAGTTTCTGACTCAGTCTGCAGAGCTCTTTTTAAGTGGCACCTCCTTATAGAACCCTCTTTTCCTCTTATACCTGGATGAGGTCCCACTGGCATTCGCAATGAACAGGCCTCTTAGACATCTGTTTCACTGCATCAATTTCCATTTCCAAGTGGGTACTTTACATATATGATTTAGTGTTTTCTTAATGACAAGAGTTGCCAATTTTAATAGATTCTAAGACTATTATATTGATGAATGAATGAATGAATTAGAAACAAGTTAAATTCCTGAGTAAGCTATGAGTATATCATAACTATGCAGCTATTAAATATAATGGTTTCCAAAACCATTAGAAAACACATGACACATACTAATAACACAGTGAATAAAAGTCAAGAGCTAAACAAAAGTACAACTTCTTTATATAAACTACCACTATAAAAGTATAAATTATTAAAATGTGACAAAAATATGAAAATTTAAAATATACAGATATTTCTATGCATATATCTATATATGTTTAATTTTGGGCCTTGTCATATACAGGCAGGTGCTAGAGCTTCTGGGTGACATTTCCAGCCTCTTTGTACTTTTAAATGAAAATCTTCTTAAAAATGATATTAAGGGGGGCCCAGGAGATAGCATGGAAGTAAGGCGTTTCGAATCCCAGTGCCCCATATGGTCCCCCGTGCCCACCAGGAGCAATTTCTGAGCATGGAGCCAGGAGTAACCCCTGAGCACTGCCAGGTGACCCCCCAAAAATGATGTTAAATAAAAGATAATGATTTGAGGCCAGAGTGATGGAAAAAAGAAGAATATGGTAATAATATTCAGAGACAAAAGAGAGGAGGACCAGGAGGACCAGTTCATGGTAAGAAACTTGCCACAAATAGTGGGAAAGTAGAGTTAGGGCAGAGAAGGGACCATTATGTCAATGACAGTAATGATCACTGTGGACAAGAAATGGGTGGAGGCCAAAGCAACAGAACAGTCATAGGGTGTTTTTGCCTTGCTCATGACTGACCTGGGACAAACACGTGTTTGATTTCCAGCATCCCCTATGGTCCCCTAAGCATACCAGGAGCAATTTCTGAATGCAGAGCCAGGAATAACCCCTGAGCAACACCAGGGTCTGACCCAACCACCACCCCCAAAAAATAAAAAAAGAACTGGGTGCTGAAAGGAGATAAAGTGATATGTATGATATCTTGAATAACAATATTGCAAACAATTGCAAACAATCATAGGGTAAGAGAGAGAGGGAGAAAGTGAGAGAAAGAGACAGAGGGAGAGAGGAAAGAAAGAGAGGAAGAGAGAAAGAGAGAGAGAAGAGAGAGAGACTATCTGTCCCAGAAGCAGGTGACAGGGAAGATGGCAGGAGGAAAATTGATGGTAGGAAACATGCACAGGTAAAGGGTGAAATTCAATCATGAACGACTTTATAACTGTTGATAAAAAAGTGATTGCATTATGGACAATTTTGTAAACCACAGTATTTAAATAAAATAATTTAAAAAACATATTAACACATAGTAGTTCTTCCTGAACTGCTTTAGTTTTGTATAGAAAACTAGTTAAAATATCGCCTCCTCTTCTCATTACTTTCCAGTGTTCTTCATATCAAGCTGAGAGTCAACTTCCCTTTTGCAGAGACACTTCATGTTAGTCATCTATTTGAGTGCTTTCAATGAGACCAAGTGCAGAGAAAGAGAGGTGAGCATGACACAGGCAATGTTCACTGTGTCATATATGCACCCTGTTGACACTACCCAAGAGGACTCAAGAATGCTCATGACTCAGGCACTCTCCAACTTGAAAGTCTTATCACAAAGACCACAAAAGTATGGGCTCAGGACTTCCTATGGTATGCGGAAGGCAGCCTTGCACTAAATTTTTTCTAGATTGTCCAGTGTTTGCTTTACAGACAATTTGTAAATCCTGGTGAAGACAAAACTGGAGAAAGGTTGACCAAAGGACAGCATCAGCTCACCTCTCATAACCAAGGATAGCATTATTCAAATCCTCATTCACTTGAATCAGCTCAACAGTTACATCTTCATTCTCCACAAATACAAGCAGATCCATGATTCTCTCCTGCATCTCTCGACCTGTCTTATAAAGTTTCTGTCAAAGAGAAAGATTTCATTTTCCATGTTAGAAAGGATCTGTAAGGACAGCTTACTAGCCACTCTGTGCACACCTGAGTTAACGTACATGTTTGAATCACCTATGAAAAATACCAAGTATTTAACTATGGTAGCTTCTTTCCTCATCAGGAATGAATTACAATTATATTTTCATTTAAAATTCATAAAAAGGGAGACACAAAGATACTACAGCAGGTAAGATGCTTGTTTGCATATGACTGACTAGAATACAATCCCTGGTAATGCATACAGTTCTTCAAGCAATACCAGGAGTGATATCTGAGGTCAAAGAGAGGAGTAAGTCCTGAGTACCATTCAGTATGACCCAATATCCAAAATATTTTTAAATATTATTTTAAATGCAAATAAAAATATGTACCATAAGGACAACACAATGCCCTGAAAGTAATATTAGATTAGAGATTAAGTATGGGGGAATTCCAGGTATTTGGGAAAGTGCCATGAGGAAATAAAAACCCAAGTCTGTTTCCAAATTTGATAAACGAAAATTATACTGCTTGCTACATCTCCCTTCTGGACTGGCATAAAAATCAAATAAACAATATTATGAGGAGTTGTGTAACTGTAAAGCACTTATATAAAACATAAAACGTTGTTGCTATTATTAGTGTCAGTAGAAGACCAAAGTTGTTAACACATTTACAGCAACATAATCTTCCCATTATGTTTTACTTAAATATTTAAACTTTATAGCTACTGCAGGTACATATGTTCAAAGATAAACTGAGCCAGGCTTTAAAAGTTACTTATGGCTATAGTCTATCCTGGACCACTATCCAGAATAGTGGTTCTGAACCTTCTAACCTGTGGGTCCACATCAACCCAATAAACCTGTGACTGAAAACCACTGTCCCAAACTGAATGAGGTAGGACATTAGTATTCTATGACTTATAAAAATACCTCTTCTACACCATGGGGTCAGATCTGGTAGCAGTAAAGTCCCATCCCCAAAACTGCCTTAAGTAACTTGACAACTCTTTTCACACTAGCCTTTTCATAATCAAATGCATATACTCTAGATCTCTAGGGTTCAGAGTGAAAAATCCATTTTATAGCATGATCTTGGAATAAAGATAGACCTGAGATCATGGAAATAGACTTGAATATTCTGAGACTAACCCCCAGTTATACGATCAATTAATCTTTGATAAAATAGCAAGAAATATAAAGTGAAGGAAGGTAAACAAACCTCTTCAACAAGTGGTGTTGGAATACGTGGTCAACTATATGCAAAAAAGTGAACTCTGGCCTCTCTTTAATACCATGAATAAAGGTCAAATCTAAATGGATTAAAGATTCTGACATTAGACATGAGATCATAGGTACAAAGAGGAAAATGCAGACAGAACACATAAGCTAATGGCACCCTCAATGATAAAACACCAATGGTTTAGCAAGTGAAAGGAAAAATAAACAAATGGGACTACATTAAACTGAGTAGCTTCTGCATTTCAAAGAAAACAATAATTAGGATAAAAAAATTCCCTTTGGAATGAGAGAAACTATTCAACCAAAACCCATCAGATAAGGGTTTAATATTTAAGATATACAATGCCCTGAGAGAATTTAGAAAGAAGAAAAAAATTCTAACCCCATCCAAACTGGGGAGAAAAAAATGAAGATATTTTTTTCTCAAAGAAGAAATGCAGATGGCCAAAAGGCACATGAAAAAATGCTCCATATAACTAATCATCAGGGAGATACAAATCAAAACAATGAGATGTCATCTCATACCACAGAGATTGGCACACATAAAAAGAAAAAGAACCACCAGTACTGGCATGATGATGAATGTAGAGTGATTCAGCTTTTTAGAAAATAATAAATATATTCCCCCAAAAACTAGAAATTGAGCTTCCATATGATCCAACAACATCACTCCTTAGAAACTCAAAATCACCGTGCAGAAAAGCCCTCTGCAGTTCCATGTTCATCACAGCACTATTTACAATAGCCATAAACTGGAAGCAACCCAGGTGCCCAACAACAGATGAGTGGCTAAGGAAACTGTGGTATACTTAGACTATGGAATACTATGCACCTGTTAGGAATAATGAAGTCAAGAAATTAGCTTATACATGCTTATACATGGAGATTATTGGGTTGAGTGTAATGAGTCAGAGGGAGAAGGTTAGATAGAATAATCTCACTCATCTGCGGGATATAATAAAAATAGAAGTTAGTATGGTAATAATACCCAGAAATAATAGAGATGAAGATCAAGAGGGCCAGTTCATGTAAGAAACCTGCCACAAAGTGCAGTTAGAGTAGTGAACAGTCCACTGTGACAATGATAGTGGGAATTGATCACTCTAGATAAGAAATGGACATTGAAAGAGGAAAAAGTGATGTGCATGGTATCCTTTCATTATCAATATTGCAAACCAAAATGTTAAAAAAGAAAAGAGAGAAGTAAAATGCCTGCCCCAGAGGCAGGCAGGGGAGGTTGTGTGGGAAGAAAATTAGGTACACATATGGTAGGAAACATGCACTGGTGAAGGGTGGTGTATGTTCTATGACCGAAACTCCATCAAGCTATTTTGTAGCCACAGCGCTTAAATAATCATATTTTAAAAATAAAATAAAAATCATCTATGAAAAACAAAAAATCCACTTTAAAAAATAAACAAATAAATATGAAAAACCAAGATCTCAAAATAACTTCTTTGGAGACACACCTGACAGTGCTCATAGTTTACTTCAGGCTATGCACTCAAGGATCACTTGTCATGAGGCTCAGGGGAACATATGAGGTGTCAGAATTCCAATCAAGGTCGGCCACATGCAAAGTAGGCAACATACCTACTGATATCTCTTCAACACTCACCCTCACAAATGTTTAAGTACACTAAAATTGGAAAACTGCTACTTTACAATATTTTTGTTTGTTTTTTGGTTTTGTTTGTTTTGGGTCACACCCAGCAGCGCTCCTGGCTCTATGCTCAGAAATCGCTCCTGGCAGGCCTGAGGGACCATATGGAATACCAGGATTCGAACCAATGACCTTCTGCATGAAAGGCAAATGCCTTACCTCCATGCTGTCTCTCCAGTCCCATTTTTCCTTCTTTGGCAAACCTTCATTAAGCTTGAATAGCATAAAGATGATATGTATATATCTATATTTTAAATTCACCCAGGCTAGAATGAATCTACCTTAGCCTAAGTGGACAAAAACAAACAAACAAACAGTGACAAACTTTTCCTTTCGAAGTAAAAGCATCAGAACTTGCTAAATCATCACCTTACTATGTTTTCCCCAACTCTCACCCCCTTTAAGAAAGACTTGTTGAAAAATTTACACTTCACGAAACCATTTAGAATCACTAGCAATATATTACAAAACTCCTGACAGGAAATCTCTAAATAAATAAATCAAACTATTACTAGGTGGCATTTAGACTCAGAGGGAAAAGCTGCTACACCTGCACAAAATCATAACAAAAGTATTTGGAAGACAAAAGGAAACGGGAAGGGGAATAAAAGGAGACAAGCACATTAATGGCTGACTTTTGCAAAACGCAGCCCCCAAAACTGTCCTAACTTGGCCACTAGCAGAGAAAGTACAGCAACCTTTTTCTGAAAGGGGCAGATACACTTAAATATCATCTGCAATGTTTTGGTCTCTTTCTCTCTCTCTCACAACCAACTCCTTATAGCCTTTTATTAAAGTGCAAAGGGCAGACTGTAGATATCCAGAGCAAAGAGCCCCTCCCTCTGCATACTTGGTATGGGTTTTAGTTAAATTTTAGCCTCAGTAAGTTTTCTTTCTCTACAATAGGAAATGAGCATTTCCTTAGAGAACAGAAAATGGCAAATCTGAGAAATGGCACAGCTTAGAGAAAAGGAAATGACAAAGCTGAGAAACCCCTTAGGTATATTTTGCATGTCGCAGGTAGTCAATGCATGTACTATAGATGCCTAAGGGTAGGTATTGCTAGACACTTAATTAGATAGCTAATATTATCTTGTAATACCGGCACCTTTCCTCGGGAGTCCAATATAATACAAAGAATATGCATAAGCATCAAACCTAGCCTCCTATCCATGGAACCTCTTCCTCTGTTCTCGCCTTAGCAAAGGCACCAAAAATGTTCCTCCTTACTGACAGCCTTGCAAAAGCAATGTCAAGATCAAGGAAATACAATGGCTTTTAGATGCCTGTAACCAAAAAAAAAAAAAATGCAGAAATTAATTTGCAATGCTTTGTGGCCAAGATCAATAGAAACTTGATCACGTGAAGATCTTCCCAAGGCCCTCTCTCAAGGGGCAGACAGAATGGAAACATGAAAGGAGCAGCACATCTCTCAGCAGGCTTAGAGAACAGGGCTTGAAACGCCTCTTCAAAAGCCAGCCCACTGTGATCCTCACAATTGATGTCTGTCTCAGAGGACATCCAAGCCACCTGGAAACAGTGCGAAGATCAAGCATCCCAGACCAAAAGAACGGGTCAGAAGTTTCCCGCAGCAGGCAGTGGCAGGACTGGGACTGTGGGGGCATGTCAAACACAGGCCAACAGCTGGTGGTGCAGACATGTGGCACACAAGTCCAGGAACTGCCCGCCTCCTCGCCTTTATACCCTCTCCAAACCCAGGCAGGTTTCTTTAAGTCAAATCGAGTTAAACAGTCAGCTCACAATCTTCATAGCCAAATAAAACTGATGCTCATTAAGAGCTTTCTTTTCTGATTTCCAGATGGCTGCTACTCGTCCCCTGAGCACATAGGAATTAAGGAAGAAGACCACTCCGCACTTTCAAATCCAACTTCAACTCATTCCACATTCTCCACCACCCTTGGTCAACAACAATAAAATAAACCAGAAGAAATGTGTCTGCTTGAATAGTGTTTCTTGAAACATTATCTGCATGGCAATGCTCCTATTATCAGCCCAGAACATATTTTCCCCAGCCAGGAGTCCATACCCAGACAGCAAGAGACCTATCAAGCTGCTACCAATTTTCACCTAGCTGCTGAAAATTAAAAATATGTCTGCTCGCCCTAATGCTAAAGCCCTCCCCAGCCCAATTTTATGACAAGGTCATTTCTGTTCAAGAGATTCCAGTTGAATGTCCAATGGTCAAGATTATCCTTAAGGAGATCATGAATGCCACAGCAATCTTCCCTCTCTTTCCCCCAGTAAGGTCAACACTTTGTTTCCCAAAAACTTTTTCTTTCATAACCCTTACATCCAATTAAATAATCAGAACAGCAGTCTATTGCATTCAACAGATTATAATGAAATCATTCAGGAGACCAAACTCATACTCTAAAAATGCATTAGTTGTAAGAAATATTGACTTGGGTTACTGCCTTTAAGTTACTACCCTCTTAGCTAGAGAACTAGAAAGTAGTATATGACCACAAGAAAATTCACTAAGTCAGACGTCTATGCTAGAAAGTCATTTTGGGGTTCAAAATGAAAAATTAGCTGAGTAGCTGGGTAGAATGTGAGCTCAAGAGGACAAGATCCTCATTTCAATGCCTTCAACTCATCCCTTGTGTTTGTGTGGGGCGGGGGGGTGTTGGTAGAATACAGAGGGTTTGGGTAACACCTAGCTATGCTCCTGGATCACTCCTGGTAGTGTTCAAGGAACTTTATGTGGTGCTGAGGATAAAACTGAGTTTGCTACATGCAGGCCAAATACTTTAACCTTTGTATTATCTCTCCAGCTCTCATCCCCTTTCTGAATCTGCAGCCTCATCTAGAAAGGAAGAGAGGAGACAGTTTTTTTCACTTCATTCACATTTCTGAAAGGTGAAGATAGGAAGAATGGTGAAGGAAAATGACATTTTATTTGGCTCTCAGGTTCTCCTTTAAATGTAATATAAATTACCCTCAGCCTGAAATTCTACATTTTCGTGATTTCAAATTTCTCTCAGAATTTAAACCCTCCTCAAATTCTACTTCCAAACTCAAAGCTCACTTTGTTCTGGATAAGACTACTCTTTTCTTTCACGGTCTTACCAAGGTGGGGCAAACGCAGATAGGAAGGGGAGGGGCCAGCAGAATCTGCTCCTCGGGTAATGCCAAGCACAGTGCCAAGGAAGTTCAAGCAGAAACCTGCATAGCCACATTTCATTCCTGTGATCAGATCCTCTTCGCTCATCAGAGTTCTCACTAGACTGGATGCAATTTCAGAATCTTTGTAAGCTCTCTTACAAATGAAAGGAATTCTGTCATAGGGAAAGGGAGCTTCTAAACAAAATACTGTTGCTGCCTGAGAAAAGAACGAACAAGGGCAGTTAATGAGTAGAATCTAAACCTCCACTGTGGCTTGGAAGAAAAATTGGGGGATGTCAAATTCAGTATACAGTATTTCAGGTGGAAGATGCAGATGTGATTGGCTCCATAAACACAGACTAGCTGGTGGAAAGTATAGCACCAACAGACATGGCAGAAAGTGATTCCAAGTACAGAGGCTGATTCTAACATGAGCAAATTTAGTGAGACTGTGACTACTGATGTAGTGTGCAAGCAAAGCCATGAGCTGTGCAGAGACTTATATGCTAAACAACTTCCCTTTGCCCTTCAGATTGCCCTTCACATTCACCACCCCATGTCTCTCTTCAGCTGTCTCTCTTCCTCTGAATCCTTTTTAAGTTGAAAATGTCATTTGTTTAGGTTATTCTTTGTCTTATACAGGAATAGAACAGAATGCACCATATTCTCCAGAAACTCCAGAATTTATGAGTAACAGTGAAGAAAGTTCAGATGGATTACAATATTTACATTACCCTAAGATGCCAGAGAAAAGGATTTCAATCTTCATATTACCATTTGCATACTTAGAACTACTACAGTGTTGACTATAAAATGGGGCTGGAGAGAGAGAATAGTGGTTGAGACATTTGCCCTGCAAACAACTGACCTGGGTTCGATCCTTGACATCCCATATGGTCCCCTGAGCAAAGCCAATAGTGTTTCTGAGTGCAGAACTAGAAGTAACTCCTGAATATTGCTGGATGTGCCCCTCAACCCCCTCCCAAAATTTGGAATTATAAGCGGAAAGGGTGGTGAATAATATAATTTATAAAAACTAGGGGGGATGAAGTCTATAAATGTAGGAAAACTTTACCAGATATTAAAGAATAAGATCTCCCATAGCAAATTATAAAGGAATGACTGTTAAGATTCATTAACAGAGGATGTGGTACTCTCAATAGATCCTTTATAACTATCTTTATAATCAACTAGTTATTATAAGTACTTCCCTAAGTTCTGTAAATTGCTCTGGCAAATGAACTAAACCAAATGGGAGGCAGTGGAAATGTACAGTATATGAGACCACACTCTCAGTCACTGTAAATGAGTATGCTGTCTAGCTCAGCCTCTACAGAAAGCAGTTTGGAGATTTTCTAAAATAAAGTAAGATTAGAGTTCCCTGGTGACCCAGATATTCCAATTCTAGGTGCCAACCCATAAACAATCCACACAAAAACAGCCCACATATAAACAATCTGAAAAAGTGTGTGATACACAGAATTATGAAAGCACTTAGAATTTTCTTTTAGCAGGAATCTCTTGGCTTTTGAAAATAAATCCTTTTCAACTATGCCTAAAATTGAAATGAGATTTAAAAAGACTCTAGAAGAACCAATGCTGTGATTTGAGAGGGGGACTTTCCAAGAAAGGCACAGAATGAGCACTAATGTACACTCAATAGGTCCAGAGATTAAACTGATCCCATGCCAGTACTCATTCAACTTGAACTGGACTTGAGTAGTAGTCATTCTGATGTTGACTTATAACCCAACTATCTTAACTATTCAAGGCAACACACAGACTTGCACTTTGGCATCAAAACAGAAGTCAACAAACTGGTATCAAACTTAAAAGAAACAATTAATCATCTACACCTAGAGACTGACAAAACAGGATTTCAGGAGATTCAAGATGCATAATATATTTAATTGGAGTCAGACTTCTAAGTGAAATAGAAAGAAGTCTTAAGTCATTTCACTTTAGAGTCCTGGAAAGGATTAGAAAGGCTGGACAATAGTAGAAATAATTCTGTGGCCATTTAAAAAATATCATACCACTAATATATGATTCCTCATATGCTTTCACTATGGGAATTTTGACTTAATATTTTTTTTTGTCCCCAATTTCCAATCCAGACCAGGCAAGGATCTGGGTTGAAGTGTATATAGGGTGCGTTTACTGTACCTCCTTTTTCTATACAGTCTGTGTGAGGAACATAGCCTGTGGTAAGAATTGGGAGGCCTTATTTTTTTTCCTTCTTTTTTTTTCCCTTTTTTTTTTAATTTAAGCGTTTTGATTACATATGTGTTTGTGATTTCGGTCATGTGAAGAACACCCCCTTCAACAGTGCAACATTCCCACCCCCAATGTCCCAAGTCCCCCTCCCTCCCACCCCAACCACACCTGTACTCCAGACAGGTTTTCCAGTTCTCTCATTCATTCACATGATTATGGTGGTTTTCTGTGTGTTTGTTTTTGTAGCTGCACTCACCACTCTTTGTGGTGAGCTTCATGGAGTAAACTGGGAGTTCCAGCCTCCTCTCATTAAGTCTGATGATTGTTGCAATGATGATTTTTATTTTCTTTAAAACCCATA
>PVKC010003618.1:0-38427 GCA_004027635.1 Crocidura indochinensis | reverse complement strand
CGGGGAGCTCCCAGTTGTTTGTGTTGCTTTGTTGGGGGTATTTTGGGGGAATTTTTGGGGTGGGGGTGGTTTTGTTTTGCAGGCCCGCCCGGCTCCATGGATGGCACCATGATCGCCCCTGAAGTGGGGGTGGGTGTGAGTCTGGGGTTTCTCTGCCGGGGGCCCTTGAATGGGGGAGTGGGGGTCCCCTTTTCCAGCCGCCGCCGCCGCCGCGGGGGGAGCAAGCATGCGTTCCTCTTTTGTCTTTCATTTTACCTTCAGGGTGACATTCAAGGCCAGCGGCTGCCTCCCGGCCGGCGCCCATCCCCGGCCGGGCTGGATGCATGGGGTGGGAAGGAGGGGAGACCCGCGCGTGCTGGGGCGAGGGTGGGGGGCTACGCTGCCCCGAGGCTGGGGGGGGTGCCTGGCACCCCAACCCCCACCCCGCCGCTGCAGAAAGGACACCCCTTTGCCTGGTCCCGGCGCCGCCTGCTACCCACCCGGCCCAGGCCGAGTGTAGCCGCGAGCATCCAGCCGGCCCCGGCCATGCGCTCCTGCTGGCGGCTGGTCCGGCCCTGGCATCGCGGTGCATCACCGGTGTAGGCCTCGCACCGGCCCGGGCTGTTTGCGTCTACCGAGATGTTCTTTAAAGCCCTTTAAAACCCGGGGAGGGGGCGGGGAAGCGAGAAGAGGGTGTAAGTGGGGGGAAATAGCCCCCCCATCTGAGGGGCTTTGCAAAAGATCATGGAATTGGGGATGGGGGGTCTCCTAGCACCTGCTCCACCACGGGGTCGGGGGCACCGAAAGAGCACAAAGGGTAAGTGGATTTTATTAAATGCTGCTGCCATCCAGAAAAACTTTTTTTTTATTATTATTATTTAAATATAAAGTGGTTCTTCTCTGGCTGGTTAGTCACTCTATTTGTCATGTTTATAATCATGTCTTCCAGACTCAATACGGAAAGGTCTTACAGGGACTAACCCTTAATTTTTATTTCTGCAACCCGACAATGGATTGAAATGGTGGGACTGTATCGGGTCCCTCCCCTAAAAGCTGCCTTTACCTCCCCTCTGGATTTTAGAATATTGTGGATGTCGATGAACCAAGTTTGTGTTGTGGAAATACATACCCAGAGCACCAGCAAAGTCAAATTTCCTGTCTCCTTTCAGAACTGCAAAATGCGGTATTTTGTTTTTCTTCCCCACACCTCTGGTTGACCTTGGTGCTTGGTAAAGTCACTTTCTACTGATTCTAAATTCCTAAGAGGTGACAGTAGAGATTACAAAAACTAAAGCCTGGAGGACAGGGTGGAATATTAAAAAAAAAAAAAAAAAAACAAAAAAAAAACTTTTAAATAATGGGTTTTGGGGGGAGGGATGCTGAAAAACTTTTGGAAGGGTCTAAGATCATATGCAGTGGCTGGGGTTAAAAATAGTTTAGCTATTTGAGAGACTGGCAAAGTTGAATACAAATAGCCAGTCTGGCTGTATAAGGTCCATTGTTTTGAGTCTCTGAGACCAGAATAAGTTGCAAAATCCAAAAGGAAGAGGGAAGACAGGAAAGGCCAGAGGTTCCCAAAATGGGCCTTGGTATGGGAACCCTGGGAGAACTTGGGCTTCTGGGTTAGGAACTGATTCCAGGGTGCCCATACCCTGTTCTGGCCACCTTTTAGGAGCACAGAAGAACTGAGGGCACTGTCTGTTGGGTCCTAAAAGTCATCCCTGTCCAGCACTTGTTAGTAATCCCTGTTCAGCATCCATAAGTTATCTATAACAAAAGCGATTGAACTTAAGGGTGATCTGTTCTGAACATCCAAGTTCAGTATCTGCTCCCCGTGTTACTGCTAATGTTACAGTAATTGTCTGAGAGATGGTGGCTAATATTCAATCTACCAGCCTGGTTCCTCCAGCTTCTTATTAATCTTGGATCTGGACAGTCAACCTCCCTCCCCCTGGAAAGGGAAAAGACCATAAAACTGAACCGACTTTAAACACTGAAAATGCAATTGCCCTCATGCCACAGAATAATACTTTCAAAGCTGTTGTTCATCAACCCCCATGCCAGGGACAATAGTACAGGGGTGTCTTTACCCCTATGGGAGACTTTGGAACAGCCAGCAAATAGTAATTTCCAGGTGCTGTGCTCTGATCAGGTTCTTTCTAAGTCCAGATGATGCAAGTTAACTGACCCAAGAGCATCTCTGATTATTCAAGTTCAAATCCCCTTGGTTATTTTCTTGTCCAACTTCACTCTTCATAACTCAGTCAGTACCACTGGAACTTGAGTAGCTAAACTTCCAGGGAAGTCTTAGGGGCGAGAAGAAAGCTCAGACACCAGTCTAAACTCTGTCTGTGTACAGAACTTGTAAAACAATTTCATCTTCTCAACAGCAATGCATGGGAGAAGAAGGATGGGTAATCCCACTTCACCCAAAGGAACTGAGGCACATGGGAATTCTTAGCTCAAAATTAAGCATCTAGAATTCAAATATAAGGGTGTTAGCTAGGACTGGTATACTCTGAGGTCTGCCTACCTATTCAGCTTCTAGGCTAGCTACTCTAATCATTCACCCAGGTCATCTTTTTGGACCACCCACTGCCCATCCTACACCTTCTATTAGTTCATAGTTCCATGATGCTGTTAAAACATTCAGTTTCCCAGTCTATCACTCTGTTATTCAAATTCTGTCTTGAGAACAATGCCAACTTCCATCGTGTAGCTTGCAGAGCCATTTTCACTCTGATGGCATGAAACAATCATTGCTTCTCTCACGTTCACATCTATCTATGGTGTGTCTGCTGTGCCCCCTGGGTCTTGCTTTTTCACTACTTTTTTGCCTCCTAATTTCTTTCGGATTGGACAGAGCTTATCTCTCTTTGATCTGACTAAGATATGTCTAGGACAATACTGGCTCTCATTAGAGTGTTTGATACTCAATTGTCACATAGCTGCCCTTTTTTAAGAGCTAAGATGTCACTTCTCAATTAAACAAATATGAAAAATGCTATGTAACAGAAATGTGACCACTTCGTTGTTTCTTTGGCTTGGAGACCGAGCCTAGTAGTTCTTGAGGTTCACTTCTGGTAGTACTCCAGGGACCACACAGGGCTGGGGATGCAACATGAGCTCCCAACATGCAACTCATGCCTGTGGTCCATTGAGTTATGTCTCCAGCCCAGAAGTTTGAACATTTTAACTGGAGAAATTGCAAACCTGATTTTCCATAATTTGGTCAGTCCCTCGAGAACAACCAGGTAGATGAGAAGCGAAATTATTTCACTGGAGAAGCAATTCTTCACAAGGTAGAATGTACCTTGGGGGGAACCAGAGATCATGTGTATATAATTGTATTTAGAAAGCTACTGTAAATTTTATCATGGTGATGCTTTTAGCAATTGCAAGTCATTTCTATTATATTTGTTACTTTTGTTTTTTCATATCAAGACCTAAAGTTTTCTATCTTAAATAGGAAATAGACAGGAAATAGAGCCATAAAAATAGTATAAGAGTTAAGTTGTTTGACTTACATGTAACTAACATGTAACCATTAGGGCTCATTCTTCAGCACAGAGCCAGGAACAGCTCTGAGCACTACTTGGTATGATCCAAATAAGTGAAGAGCAGTGATCATGGGCCTTGTGGTCTTTTCTTGTCCCTGTACTTCTGCAAATCTACTGTGTGTGGTGTCTGGCATATAATTTCATCACCCTAGAGATATTTAACCCTTTTCCAAGATCTCTTCAGTCTAGTTTGGGAGAGAGAGAGAGAGAGAGAGAGAGAGAGAGAGAGAGAGAGAGAGAGAGAGAGAGAGAGAGAGAGAGAGAAATATAGTGAGGCTGGTTTTCTGGGAGATACAAAATATATGGAAAATCATAAAAGTCATATTTTTAATTCTTGAGCATATTGAGTCTCCTCTAAAAAAATATATACAAAATACAAAGTTCAACTTAAACCTTCCAAGCAAGGCCCCTTATACATAAAATGAAGTGATAGCAACAGAAACAGAGTACTCTGGTTGCCCATCACATAGACAACATATCATTCATTCCTGCCAACAGTCTACAGCCCTGGTATAAGATGATCCTGACTGGTCCTTGGTTGTAGTTCTCTGAGGTAAAATGCTTTTTCAGTGTACTTTGTGCTCTTTATTCTACGACTGAGTACTCCCAACTTTGTGCTCTTTATTCTACGACTGAGTACTCCCAACTTGCTTATCCATTTTTGTTGAGGATAAAATCAAAGCAAAAGTAAATGCCTTTTACTGGTTTAACAAAAAAAATGATGCTGGCTAGAGTTAGGAATCACTTAGAGAGAAGAACGCAGGGTCTGTGGCTGAGAGCCTAAGTGGGCAGTGATGACATCATATACAGCTAGGACTTCCCTGGAGACACAATCAAAATGTCACTCAGGGAAGAGATGCATTTTCAAGGCAGTTTATTTAAAGACTGCAATGTTTTGAATATGGGCACAAAGTAAAAAGAGGAATTAAGTTTTGTTGAAGTTACCCCACAATTCCTCATACGGGCAAATGGGGAATTTATGGAAGAACAACTGGTGATACCCAAGGATAAGTGAGACCCATACAGATGTCAACTAGCCAAGATTAGGGGCACTCCCCAGAAGGAAGCAGTGAAGTGGGAAGAGAGATGGGGGTGGATCTGACAGGTAAAGTTAATAGATGAATATGTGTAGTATGGACAACTAAGTTACCTATAGACTGGCACAAAGGTACCAATCCAGACTATATTAAGAAAATAATGAATTTGTTTGGGGCTGCATTAGAGTTAAAGATCCCCTGGGACAGCCAGATTCTCCTGGCCTTGGGGAAGGTTAAGAGATCAGTGGCTGGAGAAATTTAATGGGGCATCATCAGAGAATTGGCAGTGGCTTATGCTGCTAATAAAGACAGGGGGAATTTAGAGATGTAAATGATTTAGGCATCTCTGAAATAAAATTGCACTTATCTGAATAAAATCTAATTTGAAAAACATGAAATTATCTAACACCCAAGGCCAAACTGTGTTGGTGATGTTAAATATTTATAGTCACGGGTCTGCACCTTCTGCTTCTGAACTGAATGAGAGATCTGAGGCTGCTGGATACTCAAGTCTGTCTGTCTGTCTGTCTCTCTCTCTCTCTCTCTCTCTCTCTCTCTCTCTCTCCCCTCTCTCTCCTCCAATTTTGGTGAGAGACAGCATTTCCCTTAGCAGTTAAGTTCAACTGGAAAAAAGTCACCAAGGTGTCAACAATACCAGTCCTGCCAGGTGCTAATGAAGTAGAGACACAGAGTCATGGAAACACAAGGACCTGGGAGCCCAAACACAAGCATTTTGAGTTCTCTTTTCCCATTCCCTAGTTTAGGGGTCCCTGCACCATTCCGTCTACTTAGGGAGTTTCTTCTTTAACCACTGTCTTACCATTTACAGGCAATGACCTTGGAACCTGGGAGAAGAAGAAAGCAGGATCTAAAGGAACAAGGAACCATCGCTCCCAACATTGTTCCTCAAGTTTCTCCCAGGGCACTGCCCATGCCCAAGCCCACCAGCTGATAAGAGACAACTTCTTTCTGCTTAACCATGGCACACCATGACAACTGCCTCTATCTGTGCAATCTTTGGTCTCTGCAGTGTTCTTTCTTTACTTCTAGCACACCTAGCACACAGTAAGTGTCCCTAGGTCTCAATTAATTGACTTTTATCAGAAAAGATTACTAATGTCACTCTCTTCTGAGGCCATGAAAAATCTTAGGGTTTTCTTTTTGTTTTGTGTTTTGTTTTGTGAAGCCAGCAATGAACCCAGAGCCGTATACCTGCAAAGTAAGCAGCCAATGTTGAACCACATCCTGCTTTTTATAGAGCACTGTTTCGGTTTTTTGTTTTTTGGGTTTTTTTTTGTTTGTTTGTTTTTGTAAATTTTATTGTTGGTTTTGTTTTGAGATACCATGCCCAGTGATGCTGTGGATGGGTTGGAGGGAGTCAACTCCCAGCCCTCTACTCTGTTGCTTTAAGAGATGAGTGAGGAGACCTCAGGCAGTGTCAAAGATTGAACCCAAGCTGCCTACCAGTTAAGAATGCACTTAGCCCACTGAGTGAAGGCCTAGTCTGGTCCCTAGACCATGTGAATCCCTAAGTGCCTGGGAAGTGAGAAAAGTAGGGCCTGCCTCCTTTTATGGAGGTGTGGGAGGAGGAGAAGAAGAAGTACACCTTGCAATGCTCAGGGCTCACTCCTGGCTCATTGAGCATCCCTGGCTTTGCTGGGTATATGTAGTGCCAGGGATTAAATATGGGTCAGTTGGGTGCAAGGTAAAGGCCCCACCTACTACACTGTCTCTGTATCCCAAGGTTTGAGGTTTCTTGGAATGTCAGGTTGTTATGTGAGAAGCAGCCACTCTCCTAACACTCTAACCCTGTCTGTTAATATACCCCCTAGAAGAAAGGAATTGGGTCTGTCATTCTCGATACTCTTGATATTGACCTATCAGCAATGCTGCATGCCAGACCCAAGCATCCAGGTAATGTGAGAGCCATAACTTCAACCACAATCATTCTCTGTGTGTGTGTGTGTGTGTGTGTGTGTGTGTGTGTGTGTGTGTGTATGTGTGTGTGAATGAATGAATGAGAATGTCTTCAGACAATGTCTAGCCAGCCTTGACTACATGTCAGGTCTAAACACTGCATGTGTACACTGGTGAAACGATGAATGTGGGGCATTGTATGACTGAAACTCAACCAGAAAATACTTTTTATCTATGTATATCACAGTGAAGTAATTAAAGACATACATGAATACATGGTCTGTGCTCCAGTTCGTACACATCTTATCAAAACCTCAGGAACCACGTTTACCTTTGGAAACTGGTAAAAAGAAAATGGAACAAAGAAGCTGGGAAGCTTGTGGGCTTAGCCTTAGAGCCTGAAATCAAGGCTGCGAGCCTATAGGGGACTGGACTGTACCCACAGATGGAATGGAGGCTGGTGACTTTGAGGTTCCATAGAACCTGCATGTGCTGTATCACATCCTTTATCATATGTGTGGAGTTTTTGAGCAAGTAAGATGCTTACAGAAATTCCATGCTGGAAGTGTTCCTAAATTCATTGCTTGACAGGCAAGGAAAGAGGTTCCACTGAGAAGGAACTGTCCCTTCTTAAATTTGTGCATTTCCTGAATAATCAAATGACCTTCAACCTTTTCCTTCACCCTCCTCACCTTTTACAAATTAAAAAAATTATCTATTGACTTAGGGGTAGGGGTTAATTTACATTTATATTTCAGAATAGCCTTCCAATCATCATTTTGGGGGTTCACATTCATTTTGGGATGGGAATTTGGGATTACATCCAAGTGTATTCAGGATTGTTCCTTTTTTGGTTTAAGGGTCACACCTGTGGTGCTAGTTGTTACCCCTGGCTCTGTGCTCAGAGATTATATCTGGTGATACTCGAGGGGACCATATCAGATGCTGGGGAATGAACCTGAGTCAACTGGCTGCATGCAAGACAAGCCTACCCATCTGCTGTGCTATTAGGCTAGCCCTCTGGGGTTATTCAAGAGTGACCCCTGTTGGTGTTCAGAGGACTATATGCAATTACAAGGGATTGAGTTAGTATTGACCACTGACAAGATAAAAAGTTTTAACCCCTGTATTATCTCTCTGATCCCTAACACTTACTTTGTAAAAATCATTCAATAAATTCCACAACACTTTCAAGCAATAATTTTTTAACCTGTCATTCACACACCGAACTAATCTGACATTGTTCCTTTTGTCTGTAGAGGTGACTAGTCCCTGAAGCACTATATCTTCAAGGCCCCCAATGCAGCATAACATAATAGCATAGAGAGGAGGGGCAGGGAAATAGGACTGAGGTTAAAGCACTTGCCTTGCATGCAGTTGTGGCCATGGCAAGTGTTTGAATCTGGTCCTCACATATGGTACCCCAAGGGCTATCCTATGTGATCCCTGAGCACTGAATTAGGTGTGACCCTTGAGCACTGCTGGATGTGGCCAAAAGATAAGGAGTAACAAGAGTAGGGAAGAAAAATAGAGCACAAAAGCCATGCTTGAGCTCAAAAGATTAGAAGAGTCAGCTGGCAACTAATGAGGTTAAAAATAGGGATAGAAAGAGAAGGCCTTGGGGCCCGGGAGATAGCATGGAGGTAAGGTGTTTGCCTTTCATGCAAAAGGTCATCGGTTCGAATCCTGGTGCCCCATATGGTCCCCTGTGCCAGCCAGGAGCAATTTCTGAGCATGGAGCTAGGAGTAACCCCTGAGCACTGCCAGGTGTGACCCAAAAAAACAAACAAAAAAAAAAGAAAGAAAGAGAAGGCCTTGATGAAAGAAAAGAGAGCAGACACAAGTATAAAGATGAAAATATTCATGGATTGAAAAAAATCACCATTGCTAAAATATTTGCTACCCACATATATATAATATATATAATTATATATAATATATAATATATATAATATAATAAATATAATCAGCAATCCCTGTCAAAGTGCCAGGATATTTTTATAGACAAGAAGAAAAAATTTTAATTCATACAAAACCACAAAATGCTCTAAATATCCCAAGTAATACAAAAAAGAACAAAGGTAGAGACACAATACTTCCTATTTTTCCATTATATTATAAAGCTTTATTCATTCAAACACTGTTGTTAATCATTCAAACATTGTTGTGCTGTGTTCATGTATCATGTTTATACAGTTTTGCCTATAAAGTATAGGGCAGCATGAAAACTGGAAACAAATGCACCAGTGGAACAGAATAGAGAACCTAGAAAATCTCTCTGCATATACATTCAATTGTATTAAGAAAATTAAGGTTGTTTGATGGGGGAAAATCTAGTCTTTAATAATTGGTGTTTTAAAACCTGAGTATTTACAGGCAAAGGAATGAAACTGAATCTTCATTTAACACTGCTTACATAAATCATCTTGAAATGAATAAAATACATATAAGATCAATAATGCATATCTGAAACTTATATAATATTAACATAAAATATTCCAATTAAAAGGTTTAACACATCTTCATTTTAAAATATGCACATTTTCTCTTGAAAACTAGATCTGAAACTATAACTCTTAGAAGAAAACTAGTAGAAAAGGTTCTTGACCTCACTCTTACCAATATTTCATGGATATAACAACAAAAGCAGAAGCAGCATAAGCAAAAATAAAGGAAAGTACATCACACAAGAAAGGTTGTCTATAAAAACTAAATGAAATGAAAGACAACTTAAAAAATGGGAGAAAATATTTGCAAAACATATACCTGATAAGGAGTTAATAGCCAAGATAAATAAAAATTTCTGTAAATGTAAATGGTTACCTACCTCAGTACCAGAAACATTCTACCAAGGAAGTCCCCAGTACCACCATGGCACTGACTTACTCCAAAGACAGTTCTTATGTCACCCTGACAACCAAGCAACAGCAACAGTGTGTTTTTAGGGCAGGATTCTCTGCAATGCTAACTGATGGTGAGATGGAACTAGAAGACACTACACACCACCCAGACTTCGACATAGGTCCTATACTGAAACCAGGATCTATAACTACAGTTGCCTGACAGCAACAACTCTGATGGTGAAGAGCTGACCATCAAGAATGACTATGGGGTTGGACAACCTAATATGCCTAAAGCCTTGAGTTGGTCTTGAGTTGGTCTTATGCCAAAATACTTTGGGGGTAAGATCTCCCTGTTTCTTAGGCCAAAGGTCTTTCTTTTCAATTTCTTCCAGATTTTTCTGTGCCTGTGCAAATGACATCTGACACACACACACACACACACACACACACACACACACACACACCTTTTATTTATTTATTTATTTATCTTTTTTAGTGTATCTTCCATCTCTAAAGAAAAAAAAGGTGAGGGTACTAAACCTTTGGCTATTAATGACTTTACTGCTGATGCAATAATTTTCACAAATATAACTGCTAATGAACTCTCTCCTCTTATTTTTCCATCTTTCTTTTTGTTTGTTTGTTTGTTTGTTTTGGGTCACACCTGGCAACGCTCAGGGGTTACTACTAGCTCCACACTCAGAAACCACTCCTGGCAGGCTAGGGGGACCATATGGGATGCCGGGATTCGAACCACTGTCCCTCTGTATGCAAGAAACGCCTTACCTCCATGCTATCTCTCCGGCCCCTCCATCTTTCTTTTTTAAGTCTCTATTTTCTTCCTTATTTTTAATGACTTCACTTTCTGTCATCCTGAAACAAATGTATTATGACCAGTTATGTCAACTATGTGATACATTTTCTTTTAAAAAATTTAAAAAATAATAAAAATAATAATATTAATAAAAGAGAAGAAAAATTTAAAAACTCTTGTAAAAATATCAAGATATATCTTTTATATAAAAACTCATAAAAATATCAAGATATATATAAACCATTTAAGAGCAATCCAAAAAATCCCATTTTAATGCCCAATGGAATGATAACATAGCGAATAGGGTTTTTGCCTTACATTCATTCAATCCAGGAGTAAGTAATATCTGAGCAACAACAGATGTGGTTCAAATCCACTCCCCAAAATATGACCAAAGACTGACAAAAAATTTTCCAAATGCAAACAATAAATTGGTACTTGAAAAAAACAGTCCTGTCACAAATTATAGAAATTCAAATCAAAACTACAATGCCATGTTACCACATAACAAATAAAATGGTGGTTATCAAAAAAGGCACAAAAATTTCACCTTAACAGGAATATCACGTTGTGATCTGGCTGTAAATGAATGCCATTGCATGAAATACAAATGGAATAAAAAAGGGCTCTGATAGGATCCATCAAGTCTGTTGCTAAATCTACTACCAAGTGAAATGAAGTACCAGAGCCAAGATAAATAAACTTCATTTCCGTATAGTCAGATCCACAACAGACAAGTCATGGAGCACCTAGAGTGTTGTTCAAATGAGGGATGATCCCATAACTAGCATCTGGAAGGCACTAAATTCAATCCCCAGCACCACATGGCCTATCCCAGCTGACCGCTCTCATCATCAGAAGTCTGTGTTCTTTGATCCCTTGCGCCTATTTCTGGGCTGGCCCCTCTCACCATTAGCACCATCACAGATAGATCCAGGAAAGGCAAAGCAAAGGTTCTTGAGGCCAAGCCAAGCAACAGATCAGGCCAGCAGCCCATCTGGGCGCATATCTACTTAAAAAAAGATAAAAAGTACATGGAAACAACTAACATTTCCCTGAGGGAATGACAACTATATTGTATTACATTATGTTTGTTCATTATATCTTATTGCACCACATGATCTTGTACTATAACTACATTATAATTATATCATAGCATCTCAAGTTGTTAGATTGCATCATTATGGTATATTATATTACGTTGCATTCCATATGCAATGGAGTATCATTCAGCCCTCTTTTAGCATCTTGTCATCTGTGACAACATAGATGTACTTCTCACATGTGCCTGGAGGACATGTGCAAAATGCTTTGTTGTCTGTAGCATGCCAATTATCTAGAAAATAGGCACTCTCAAGTTTCACAGAAGTTGGAGCTTTGAGCGATCATATCACTTTATCAGATCCACACTTGGTAGGAGAGGCTATGGGCTCAATTGTTCATCTCTGAGCCTTCATCAAGACCAAATGCTCTTGCTCTTTGTGACTGGTTCCTCAATGATGGTCCTGAGTATCATTCCTCTCTAATGCGCGAATTGCTGCTGACTAGTCTTCTTAGAACACCTTGGCTGGCTGAAACAACCACCTCTTCTTGCTTACTGGGCTTCCCCCTTTACACAGGGGTGCTTCCAGTCTCCATGGCAACAGATTCTGTGCATGATTCTTCTGTTTAACTTCCTCCCAACAGCTCTGGGATGACCATACAAACACCTGACACATCCTAGTTGCCATCCTGTTTTTAAATCTCAGCTTTTTGGAGCCCTGATGTCTAGGCATGCAAAGATTAGGATCAAAAAGTCTTGAAGTCTTCAAGGTGGGAATGTCATAAAGCAATAACCAATGAAAATACTCACCTTCCCCTTATTTCATAATGTGAAGGTAAATTTGAGACCACAAATTATTATTTTAGGGACTAAATAAGAGTGATGATATCCAATTGTGGGATTTCATTTATCAGACTAGAAATTAGATATACCTGCAATGTCCCCAAATAGGCAACCAAAATAGCAGGCTTTATGGGTAAAATACAAAGGTGAGGGGGCCCGGGGGATAGCATGGAGGTAAGGCAAAAGGTCATCGGTTCGAATCCCGGTGCCCCATATGGTCCCCCGTGCATGCCAGGAGCAATTTCTGAGCATGGAGCCAGGAGTAACCCCTGAGCGCTGCCGGGTGTGACCCAAAAATCCAAAAAAAAAATACAAAGGTGAGGCTCTCTTTCAAAGAAAATAAAATAATATTGAGTTTAAGGGATGTCATTAAATAAGAAGACATCTGAGCAATAGATTTCAAGCCATGTATGCAAATAGACCTTCTTTGGGAGTTGGGTGGAGGTCTGGTTGTTCCAAAGTTCCCAAAAGAGAAAGGGATATTCTATACCCCCTATCCGGGAGTTCAAGAGTAGATGGTATGTTGATAATATTCAGGAAATAATTAATCCACACAGAATTAGAGGAAATAGCAGGCAAGAAAAATTTCACTGTGAGCTATTCACCCAAAAGCCAGTCACTCCAACAAACGGAACAACAAGCCAAGATGACAGCCTTTCCTCAGTTCTCCTGCCTTCAATTTATTCAATTCCAAAATTCAACCCCCACCCCTAAGGGAAAGAAAAATACCAACTGATTGAAATACAATAACAAATGGGAAACAAATGGGGACCACTTCAAAAGGCATCAATTTACTTAATACATTTCTAAGTCAAGGAGTCATAGTTTCTGGAAGTAACATACATGGAATCTCAACTTATAAGAGATCAAAGATAAGCTTCTCATGAACGAAGGATAAAAGGCAGAGATCATCTTGGTTATCACAGCTCAGGAAACCATCAACCACACACACAGAGAGTCATGTACATTCACAAGCATATACATAGATAAAATGTAAACACAGATATTCAAACATATACAGTCACATGCATGCACACACATAAATGTCACAAGCATAATCACATAAATGCACAGACATACTCACATGCATACATAATAACTACACATACATGCACATACAAATGTGCACACTCAGATGTATGCACACACCCCACGAAAGTCCTGGTGATTTGGTTTGTGGTTTTTCAGAGTTTCCACGAATGGTTCTTGAAAGTGCTTCCTGAACACTCACTTGAGTGATTGCCTTTTTGGCTTGAGCTCCAGACTTCTGTGAAAGAAGAATTGCCTGATGGCAGAGAAAGGGCCTTGCTTATCAAGCCAAGCCTTTTTGTTTTGTTTTGTTTTTCAAACAAAAGTTCCTTCCACAGCCCTTTTGGTACCTCAACTCTGCTGTGACAAGTGCCAGGCCAGCATGTGGTTCTGCTGACACAGCAGCTTTGGATGTGAAGAGGCCACTGTCCTGCTGTGACCATAACCCAATGTCCTGCCTGGGTTCAGGACATCCTGCTTTGCCTGACTTTGAAATGTGTCAAAGTGATTCCTATCACCCGCTGTTGATCACCACCATTCCCACCCCCACCACACATACATGCAAATACCCCTATGAAAAGTTCTTCTGGGCCAACCAAAGCTTTAGTTTGCTGATGTTTTTATATCACACTCTGAATGCTGGTCAAGATAAAACTTGATCTCTGCCTACTCTTTCAGTCTAACATCTTTAGGGATGGAGAAAACTTTTAATTGAGCATCATTAAAGACTGCTTTTGGAAAAAAAAATAAAAGATCTGTATCTGTTGATCACACTGGTTGTTTTTTTTTTTTCATTGAATTCTCAGTTTTGCCAACTAAACAAGAATATTATCACAAAATTCTAACTCTGAATAATCTCAATTAACCTCTGGCTGATGGATGTCAAGAGTATGAACGCCTGGCCAATGTTAATAATTTAACTTAATCTTTGAACATGGAAGAAAACAAATAAGCAAAATGCATTACCTTCTTATGTATATCTAAAATATAAGAATGACTAAAAACAGAAATGCTAATTTCCTGTCCCTAACTAGTTCTGATGAAATTTTTTTGGCTAGGTTCTCCCCCACCCTACCCACCCCAACTCACAAACACACACTCTCTGCAGACCCAAACTTTGCAGCCTGGAGAATAGTGGGACGTCCATTAATTTCTATTAATGGTGACATGACCCCGCATGCCAACTACAACTCTCCCTTATTCAGGACTCAATTGCATGCCAACAGTTCCTTGGCAGAAAGTTTGATTTGATTTCTAATCATCTCCTTTTACTTGGCTGCAGAAACTTAGATATCTACATTGCATTTCCCCCCACCCCTTAGTTTGGAAAGTTTGCTTTTTATGAAACTGCCAACAGAAAAAAAGATTTAAGTTCTTAATAGTTGCATTTAAATGCATATATGAATATTTCTTTGAAGCTATAGAACTGTAGGGTCACAGAGAAGTTACCAAGCAGATATACAGTCTGTGTATATGCTTAAACATAATGTTCAAATGCATTTTAAAAACTCTCCTAAAGCTCACTATGCATAAGGACCATGGGACTGGCTTCCATACAATTATTTAAGATGTTATAAAGAGCATTTTCCATCTTTCTTAGGCTTGGAACTAGTTAGATTTTATGACATCCGAGTCTGAACCAAAAATATATAATTTTATGCTACAAACTACAACCTTTCCTTTGGTTATGAGAATTTATATGTGCATATTTATGTATTTATATAGATAAAAATCTTCATAAATAGAGTGGTCCACTTGAGGTGCTCTATTTAAAGCATGTCAGTTCTTACTCTGATAACATCACCTCAGTGCTTTAAAAAATTCGCTACCTCCTGATAACTCAGCAAATTAAAAACAAACATGCCAAACTAGTATTTAGGCTTCTGTACCATGTTTTTAAAATATCACTCCAGAATTTTCTGCTCATTAGTTACCATACAAACAAAACCAGTTAAAGTTGTCACCTTCACCTAACCTCTGATTTTCCTTCTCAATCCATCCCTATTTCCATCTGTCAAGATCCCAACCATCCTTCAAATTTTTTTTCTAAATGTTGCTTCCCGAAAGTGAGTGTTCATCTCCACTTTTACATACAAATTCCAGGACCAGAGAGGTAGAACAAGGGTGAAGGTGTGAATTTTTGGCTTCCAGAATATACTGAAGGAGCCTTGCAGGATTTTTAAATGGGTGCCGATGGACCCTGTCCTTTTGAAAGGGTAAAGAATCCTTGATAAATTTATGTCATGAGAGGAAAAAGTTCAAGAGTTTTACATAGCCAATTGTGTAACTGGTGAGAGTTGTTTGAGAGTCCAGTGTATGTTCATTACTGAGCTACAATGGACAAGGTCCAGCCCAAATGTTGCTGACACTTGCCCCGGCCTCTGGCAGACACCCCTTATCTATCACGGTACTCTTTCATGGACATCTTACCAGTTTCAGAGATCTGCTCAACACAGACCATTGAAAGACCATTACTGATGAGTCAGCTCACACAAGAGCAACTTTGCATTAAGGACAATTCTTTTGGAAAGAAAGAGAGTAGAGGAGGAGAAGAACAGATGTGAAATAACAAGGAGGCAAGGTCAAGGGGATTCAGGTGCATTGGTGAAGTTAAGGAAGGACAGAACTCAATATCCAAACTATGTAGTCAATAACTCTGAAATCATGAGACCCTAACTTTCACAGCCAACTTAAAAAGAGGCCTTTGGAGCTGGAGAGATAGCACAGCGTTTGCCTTGTATGCAGAAGGACTGTGGTTTGAATCCTGGCATCCTATATGGTCCCCCGAGCATGCCAGGAGTGATTTCTGAGTATAGAGCCAGGAGTAGTCCTAAGTGCTGCCAGGTGTGACCCCCCCCCCCAAAAAAAAGAGGCTTGTAGAGTGTAGAAATGGTAGTGTAGAGGGTAGGGTGCTTGCCTTGAGTTCAATCCCGGGAACCCCATATGGTCCCTGAGTCTGCCAGGAGTGAATCCTGAGTGCAGAATCAGAAGTAATCCCTGAGCATCACTGGGTGTGGCCTCAAAACAAAACAAAACAACAACAACAAAAAAAAGAGGGCCTACCAAGGTGGCAGGCTTGGAGGGGAAGGTATGGGAGGGAACATGGGACAATGGTGAAGGGAAGTGCACACTGAAAGTGGAATGGATGCTGAAACAATGTATGTCTAAAACTCAATTTTGAAGAATTTTCTAAATCATGGTGCTCTGAACAAAAAAAATTAAGGATAAGCCCTTTAAATCATTTCCATTTGTATTTTATTTGATTTCCAACATGTGATCCCTTTTACTTCTTGGCACTAATCTATAGAAATCGAGCTCATCCACACAACCTAGCTTATTGCTGACATTGATTGCTCTGTGATTGTAAACTTTCCAAGCCATTGCACACATCCCAGCTTGACTTTTGTCTTTGGGCTCATGTCTTTCCTTTCTTCCCCTTAGAGTTACTGTCTCCTTAGAATATCCTGGAGACTAGGCTCTGGTCCCATTTAAGAAAAGCTAGTGTAGAGCAAAGAGCATGGTAGTTGCTTACACATGACCACCACAAGATCCATGCCCAACAAATGCCCTTGGGAGGGAAAATCTTGGATACAGACTCACAACACTCCCTCCCTGTCTGCCCCCACCTACTTAGCATGAACAAACTGAAAAACCCTGACTTATGACTTGCAACTAATATGGACCAAGCTAATGGCAGCCTGTGCTTCCTTTGATGTGTTTTAAAACGTAAGCCAACTCCTGTGTTCTCTATTGAATAGACTGTCAATAAATTAGCCAAAAGCCAAATGTTTTGACCCTAAACGGAGTTACTTGAAACATGAACTGGTGCAGGGTGGAACAAATGTCATATTTTTCACATGGGGGAAGAAATTTCCCATAAACTCACAATAATTTAACACCCATATGTTAGAAGAGGCTCACTGCAGTCTTACCATATTTTCATACCACTTTTTCCTCCCCACAAAAAATAGGGGGAAATGTCTGTGCATCTTATGGAGCTAATGCCACCTGGAGTTGAAGCCTAAGTGTAGGCAAAGAGAGCATATACTAACCACTTGATATCCACAGTGTTATGGCTCCTTTAGTGTGCAAATATATCATATAGTATGGGCAATCATGTTAATGCACTTTCACTGTCATATATAGAGCTTTCATTCAAGACTATTTGATCATTGGTGTGACTTTTATTTTTTTATATTAATGAAAAAGTATTTAAAAAATCTTTTTATTTTCTTATGTAAAATAAAGCTGGTGTTTAACCAGCTGTGGACCCATGCATCTTAAATATACTTCGGCCTTCCAGGCTGATTTTTCCTAGCCGCCATCTCCTGATGGCATCTCATAATGCATTTTTAAAATATTTTACAATACAATATTATTTTTGTTTTTCCTGTCTAAAATCCATATGTGTCTTATGGTCAGGTGTATCTCATAGAGTTAAAAATATATTACATATCTTCATTTGTTATTTTTATATCATTCATCAGAACTAGAACATAAAAGAAGTAGAGAATGGAATTACTGAGAATGGGGCATCCAGAGAGATACTTTCCCACTTGCAGAGACAACAAGAGAGTTAATGTTTGCTTTATTTTCTCACACCCTTCATGTTTGCATCAGAACATCTCTTTCTCACTGATGTATTGACATATTATCTCCCTACCCTAACCTACTTGAACAGTGGCAAGGTCATAATTGGACAAAATCTCAAGCAGTAGGTATTGTGGGTAAAATAGAAGTAGAGTCAATGATAAGTTATAAAGTGTCAGAATCATGCTGAGAAAATGAATCAGCTTCATTAAATTTCACGTGCTTTCTTTTTTTCTTTTTTCTTTCAGCCACACCCGTTTGATGCTCAGGGGTTACTCCTGGCTAATTGCTCAGAAATTGCCCCTGACTTGGGGGGACCATACGGGACGCCGGGGATCAAACCGAGGTCCTTCTTTGGCTAGTGCTTGCAAGGCAGACACCTTACCTCTAGCGCCACCTCGTTGGCCCCTCATGTGCTTTCTTGACCTTTTCAGCCTTAATGTTCTTATCTTAAAAATGGGAGATTTTTTTCATATTAATGCACAATGTGTTAAATTTTTCTTTTTTTTCTTTCTTTTTTTCTTTTTTTTTTTTTTTTGGTTTTTGGGCTACACCCGGTGATGCTCAGGGGTTACTCCTGGCTATTCGCTCAGAAGTCGCTCCTGGCAGGCACGGGGTACCATATGGGGAACCGGGGGATCGAACCGCGGTCCATCCTAAGTTAGTGCAGGCAAGGCAGGCACCTTACCTCCAGCGCCACCACCCGGCCCCTGAATTTTTCTTAATGCTTTTAATGTCCCAATACTATGCAAGTTAGTAACAAGCAGCAGCTTCTACTTAAATATATCACAGGGAATGCAAAAGCTTCTTGGATTACCACAACTAGGATCAAATCCTCATTCAGCCACTAAACAACTTTTGAACACCACTTGTCCTCTCTGAACCTCAGTTGAGTTGTATGTCAAGGGAGAATTAAATGAACCTTTGATGAACACCCACAAAGTACCCTATAAATAGTGAGAGCAGTTGCTAATAAGCCCAGCTCCATATATAGTCTGCTCAATTCTCTCTGGCTTTCTCTTCATTAAATCCAATTGTCTCAAGGTCTTTAACATTCTCATGTGACAAGTATTTTACCAATTTATCTAGAATAATAGCCAAGATTTGTATTACTTCTGTATAGTAGATCTAGAAAACAATCTCCACAATAATTCCATTTAAATGATCACTAGACAATATGTCTCAGTGCTTCACCTCCAAAGTCTAATAATCATTACATTTTCCCAAAAGTTATGATTATTTTACTTTCTCAGACATAATTTTGTTTCTCTAAAGCCTACAAATGATCACCCAACAGGTAAATATGAATTAGAAATTACTAAGCACTTGCTATGCACCAGATTCTGTGCAAAATAATTTATCAATACTTAATTCCCTTTAGTATCTTCTGGCTTAATATATTAATACTTTCCTCTTACATGCATGGAATCAGAGAAACAAGGATTTATGAAATTGAACCGAGGACATATCACTAGCAATTAACTAAAATAGTAAGGGAAGAAAGGGAATAAGAGAAGAAAAAATATACACACTGTGCACTGTGCATACCTACACTCAGAGATTGCAATCATATTTGTTCAGGCCAGTCAAATTCAGTCAAAAAATCTATGATTGGCCCAGGAGTTACATGGCATTCAGTTCTGATCCTTATCATTAAGATGTACAGGGAAGAGTTAATTTAATTCTGGGGCTGGAGCCAATACAGTGGGTAGGATGCTGGCCTTGCATGTGGCTGACTCGGGTTTGATTTTGGCATCACATAAGATCCCTAGAGCCTACTAGGAGTGATCCCTGAGGGGAGAGCCAGGAATAAGCCCTGAGCACAGCCTGGGATGACCCCCCCCACACACAAAAATATAAAGAAATTTAATTTATTCAAACCAACTGCCATAATCTCATCTAACAAGAAATAGGTATTATACACACACACACACACATACACATATAATCTAAGATAAAACTTTATGTAATTTATACAAAAGGGAAAATACATGCTTAACTTCAGTTCTTTACGTGTCATTTTGGGATAAGATAGGTACAGTGTTGTGGGGTTTTTTTGTTTTGTTTTGTTTTTGGTGTGTTTTGTTTTATTTTTGTTTGGTATCTACAGCTGCTGTGTAAGTAAACCAGGGCTTACTCCTGGCATTATGCTTAAGGATCATTCCTGGAAGTGCTCAAGAAACTATATGAGGTATTTGGGATTGAACCTGGATCAACTATATACAAGACAAGTACCTTATTCCTTGTACTATCATGGGCCTAGGATCTGAATCTTAAAAACATAGACATCTAATAAAACAATGCAGAGTTCGGCCAGAGAGATAGGGCAGGAGATAAGGAATGTACCTACATGAAAACAACCCCAATTCTATCTCTAATGCTATATAGAATCCCAGAATCCTGCCAAGAGTGACCCCTGAACCCACAGATAAGATAAGAGAGAACCCTGAGAACTGCCAGTTATGGCCTCAAATCTCCCCCCTCCTGAAAAAAAAATAAAGCAATTCCAAAATGACTTATCCAAATTCAGGGCAACTGAAGAAGAAAATCCCATTCCCTCTGGGTTAATGAATATAAAAGAGCGCCATTCATGACTGAGTTCAAACCAGGTCTTCTACCAGCCAATTTTATGAGGGCCACATCCCACACTTGATGGCGTCTTTTATAGGCTTTGCTTTGTTTCCCCATAAATAGAGACTATTTGTGCAGTCCATACTAACTTCAACAGATTGAGAACATTGTTCTGTTCCCCGAGTGCCAGGAAACACAAGTGGCTCTTGACCAAGCATCACTTCTGATCTACACATGAAAAAATAATAATCCAGCAATGAACAGAGCAAAATGTCACCCACCCTGTCCAGATGGGCAGTAAAAAAAAAAAAAAAACACTCATCTCCACTTTGGATGTAGAAGTAGATGGAACAGAAAGAGGCATGATCCCTTTCTTTGGTGTCTACCAACCCCTTACCATTAGCTTTCCCCACAATTTCATTTAGTCTCCCCACATAAAGGGAGGGTTCATCCTGAGTATGTACTTTTGTCTTCTTCCTGAAGCTTGGCTGACTTTGATTTACTTAGGCAAGAAGGGCCCTGGGTAAACATTCGATGGCTTTTAAAATAACAGTTGCCTTGTTGGGAACAAAGGTTGGCTTGGAAAGAAAATGCAAACTTGAGATTTAATGACATGATGTGTCATCATGTTACTGCTTTGCCAGGGAGTTAAGACACTACCCTTTAGCCCAACTTGCCTTTCCAGTGCCTTTTTGTCCCTATTACTGGTATGGGGTAGCCATGTGGGCTTGGAGGTTGGGGAGGTCATTTAGTCACAAATGATTCCTGGACAACTATATGCAATTACAGGAAAAACTTCTGGACCTACAGAATTGAAGGAAGGCGTGGAGAGTTGCCTCCATTTGACTTCATTGCCTGATCTCAGTAAACACTCACAAAAATATTTAGGATACATTATATGTGAAGTAATAGCATCCTACATACACAGTGGAATCCTCCCTGGATGTCCCTAGAGAACTGATACTTTCTCTAAAAGAGCTTTCTTCTTGGGTTTCTTTTTTCCAAGGGTAACTTTGTTATCTAACCCATAGCATAGGGTTCATCCTTTCATACTCTCTTCCCCTTAATATCTAACCTAAAATATTTTTCTCTTTGCATTGGCTACCTTAACTCAATATGACTGAAAAAGAGGTCAAGTATCATTTACTCAGCCAACCCTCACCTCACACTATAGATAAAATCTTTTAAAAATACAAATAGCAACACACTGACACCTTTTCAACCGTCTCTAAGTGCTTTCATTTTCCTATTGAATTCAAAAGAAATAGCCTCCAGAGACCTTTGAGGACCTTCAAAAGCATTCTCTGAAGACAACTGAATTCTCTTCTCTCACCTTATACCTAACGCTCCCCCTCATATCCCTCTGAACTAAGTATTAGTTTACTCCTTTCATAGATCCGAATGGAATCAGGACCTGAGTCAATTCAATGAATCCTTGTATATAAAGAAGAATAAACTGTCCTTATTTTAAGCTGAATGTGTTTGAGAAAATAACAGAAAATCACCACAGATCTTCCAAGGAGCAGCACCCTTTTTCCCAGAAGAAAAGACCATCATCACTACTGGGAAGGAGCAAATATTTCTAGGTTTCCTTCAATTCAGAATTGGCCACTTCACTCAAATTCTGCTCTTTCATGTCTGTCTAGAGTGGTCCTCAAACTTTTTAAACAGGGGGCCAGGTCACTGTCCCTCAGACCATTGGAGGGCTGGACTGTAATAAAAAAATATGAACGAATTCCTATGCACACTGCATATATCTTATTTTGAAATGAAGAAACAAAATGGGAACAAATACAATATGTGGCCCGCTGGCCATAGTTTGAAGACCACTGGCCAGCTCTAGACCCTTCCATTCTTCTTAAACTTGGCAAAAAGATGGGTTGAACTACTCATTGGGTCTTCACTTATTTTGAAAGATTCCACATTATAAAAAAGCTAAGTTAAAGCAACTTATATGTGCTTATTTTATTGACCTTTGAGAATTTACATTCTAGGGTTATCCAGGAACCTGGGTTCAAAGAGAAATTTCTTTCTCCTTCAACTGCTAATTCCTCCAGTTACTACACATGCCAACAATTCACCTGTCTTACTTATTCATTGTTTGTGTTTTAGAGTATATACACTTGCTTAGGTACTCTTTGCCCAGTACCATTTAAAAATTCTGAGCCAGAGCAATAGCACAGTGGGTAGGATGTTTGCCTTGCATGTGGCTGACCCAGGTGCAATACCTGCATCCCATATGATTTCCCATGCCTGCCAGGAGTAACTCTTTTCCTCATAGTATTTAACACTGTTGTCATTTTACATCTACTTGTGTAAAACTGATAAATGTCTAATTCTACCTTTATACTGTGAACTCCATCAGGGAGTATCATATGTACTCATGCATCCAGTACATCGCATGATGCCTAATAGAGAAGCTTGTTCATAACATATAAGGGAAAATAAAAAAATGACAAGGAAATAAGGGGTGGACTGTGAGACAGCACAGGGGAAAACACAGTAGGCAAGCTCTTGCCTTGCTTACAGTTCAGTTCTTGGCACCACAGATGGGACTCTGCACTTCTAGGAGTGATATTTGAACTCAGAAACTCAGAAATATCTGATATCTGAACTCAGAAACAGGAGTACAGCAAGGTGTGGTCCCACAAACAACAACAAAAACAGTGAGAAAGGGTTGAGACAGTGCTACAGAAGAGGCTCCTACTTTGTCGGCTTTTGAGAGCACACCATCTTTCATTCAACTAAAGAGACACACAAAGAAATGAGTGTGACATGGCTCAGTGTAACCAAAATAGTGGTGTGAGCTGCTGGGGCAAAGGAAGAGTCAAGTGTCCATAGGGAAGTCAGAGAGATTCAGGGATTGGATCACAGAGGGCCTTTTGTACTAGGCAAAGCAATTTGGATGGTTGCCATGCAAAATCACTGAAGGGCTGTAAAAGAGGAGGAAAATGATCATCATATTTGCATTTTCAAAAAATAGCTCTCATGGCACTGTAAAGGATGTCCTTGGTACCAGACACAGGATGGCCAGTCCGAAGGCCACCTGACGCTTCTAGGTGAGAAAGATAGACAAACAAGTCAGAGTGGTCAGAGGGGTGGAGTGGAGAGGGCAGAGTCAAAGGACACTGAAGAAATAAAATGCCCATGGCAGGGGTCAGGTAAAAGGGAAACAGCAGTTGTGCACTGCTGGGAGAATCTCTGTAAAGCATGGCTCCAAAATTAAATCCCCCCAAATTTAAAAATGTTTAATTTTAAGAAAGAATGATCATGGCCACAGCACAAATTATAGTTTTTATTTAATTGCATAAATAGTGGGCTATAAATTTTTTATTGCTTTGCTTTTTTTGGTCATAACTGACAACACTAAGGACTTATTCCTGGCTCTACACTTAGAAAATTTTCCTGAAAAGCTTGGAGAAGCATATAGGATGTTGGGGATCAAACCCAGGCTGAAAATATACAAGTCAAATGACTTACTCATCATGCTATCACTCCAGCTTCTGGACTATAAAATTATAAGCAAATAAAATGTTTTGGTGATCTTCTTTCCATTTTTTGTCTATTCTCTATAAACAGACTATTGCCATTAATTATTGTTATCAAAATTAATTTCTATAATGTACTCTGATTTAATACTATGCAATGTCAAATTGCCCTAATTACATTTCATAAAAATCACAGCTTGTATGATAATGCTACAGAGATTGATAGAAAGTGACATCTTCTATAACACAAGTGTAGGAATGTCCCCAAAAGTTTAATTGTGGAAAAGTTCCATCCATAGTTGCATATTGCATTAAATAATGCAATTTAAAAAAATAGTCTCTGGGTATCTGGGGAATGCAAGATAGTCAGGCAGCTTAAAACCACTAAAATGGGGGCCCGCCCGGGAGATAGCATGGAGGTAAGGCGTTTGTCTTTCATGCAAAAGGTCAACGGTTCGAATTCCCGTGCCCCATATGGTCCCCTGTGCCTGCCAGGAGCAATTTCTGAGCATGGAGTCAGGAGTAACCCCTGAGCACTACCGGGTGTGACCCCAAAAAAAAACCAAAAAAAAAAACCCACTAAAATGAATATCTGGAGCTTTTGTGCTAGACTCAAAATGGTCCTTCAGAACTCTGAGCTGATATGCCCCTAGCAAGGACCTCCATGCCCTGCTTCCTTCCATCTTTACTCAGGAGTACTTATTTGTTGATATTGGACAGACTCTAGCATTTGCATAAAAAGGAAATGTCTGGCATGGGTTTCCACTTAGATGACCAAGAGTTGATTGGCTTGAACTATGCAAATGAGTCAAGACCCACGGGGCTGGCAGAAAAGAAAACACTATAGAAAGAACCAGAAAGTCACCAAAGCAGATAGAGCAGATCAACTATTCTACATGAACCACGTCCTTTTATTCTGAATAAAAAGAAACTTAATCAATTATCTATTCCCATTTTATTGAAGAGTTTACCTTATGATCCAGTAAATCTATGCTTTCAAGGAAGAAATTCCAGTAGGCACTGTCTATATTAGCCTGGACCTACAGACAAATGCATGGACTGACTGACAAAGGATAGGAAATGCCTATGAGCATGGAGATGATTTTAAAAACATTATCTGAAGACAACTCTAGATCTAGATTTGAAGCAACTTCTTACCATCTAATATCATTTTGAGTAAGGTAGGCTTAGGAACCTATATAATTTAAGCCTGCAATAGCACTTGTGTTAATAAAGATGAACAGCACTGTGAGAGTAGCTTAATACAAATTAAGTCCCCCCCCCTCATTTCTGAGTGATCTTCAGAAGATTCCAGGCTCCTTCATTCAATATGGTTTTCTCCCCAACCAAGGATTATAGAGTTCTTGGCGTATAGCCATAGTCCATGGAATGACAGAACTTTGGTGTCACTCCAGTCTGGTAACTGCACCTGAAATCACTATGAAGAACAGTCACGTGCCTCAGCCAGATGCAAGGGGGGCTGGCGAATGTGGTTCCTGCCCCTCATGAGCCATCTGTGCCCTGCAGAAACAATCTAAAGTAGACAGGGCACAAGAACATTATCCAGAACATTCTCCAGGCTTGACATGCATGGTACAAAGATGAGTAGTGAAAATGAGGGTCATCATCCACCTTCTCCTGCCTCATCCTAGGCCCCTCAGTAATATTAGAACCTACTTTTCCCCATCTGATTTCCTTCAATTCCTCCATTGTAAACACCTTTTACTGAGTCCCCAATAAATCAGACCATATCCAATTTTGATATTTTCATTCACATAGACCCTAGTCCCTTCTCTCTCTCTCACTCTTTCTTTCACTCTCTCTTTCTCTCTCTCTTCTCCATCTTTCCCAAGCCTTAACATTTTCTAGCCCTATCTCATTACTGGTTCAGCCATGTCAAAATTCATTGTGGCCCACTGACACTCCTTGGAACTGTTTTGGTACTACCCATAAGGTTTTCACTGAGCACTTTTCAGACACTTGTCTAGAATTTCACCATATGTTTCCTTTTGTTTCTTCACTCCCTCAGTCCCTGGCCTGCTGACAACCTGAAGTGTGTCTTGACTTTCTTATAATCAACATGATACAACATGAATCAAAATAGAAGAAAACAGGGAACCTGAATTTCTAAACCAACACCCAGAGACTCAAGGTCTCCTCTCAGAACAAAAAGTGAGCATGTCTGAGGCAGGCAGCTCTGGGAACAAAGGTGGTTTGACCCAAGTAATGCATCAAACCTACTCAGGGGACAACCACGTGGGTTAGTAGCAATCCTACAAGAAATTGTAACTCACTTTGTGTACCTAGAGGCAGCCAGGGTGAGTGAACTAGCAGGTACTTAGTGAACAATACAGCAACATCTCCTCAAATATGATCAGGCTCAAGGAAAACAAAACTTCTCAAGAGGCTTCTATAAGAAGCTTCCCCACATAGGAAGCAAGGTGGGGACGTGGCAGTCCTGGGGCGATTGGATTCATGTCAACAACCAAACAATTTGCAGCCATCCATCAGCCAGAAGCACACAGTGAGCCAAACAGCTGCCAAGCCCCCGAGTTCTGTTTAGTTAGAGCCACTGCCTGAGGAAAAGACAAGACAAGAGAAAACCAGAACACAACTAGGGAGTCCTTGGGCTCAGAGACCACATTGCCAGTTTTCCTCTTTCCCCTGAGTCCCCAGAAATCCTGGTTGAAATAAGCACTGCAGGGAAGGCATATTTTTCAGCAAAGAGAGTATATGCACTTTTCCAGGACTGTGTGTCCTCAAAACCCCATGCAGCCTTTACTGATGTGATAGGTGACGTGTGTGTACCCCATGAGCATTCTCTGCCCCCCATATACTATAAGATGATCCCAGAACCCTGGAAGTACTTGCAACAATCTACCTTCACCTGTCACGGTCAGGCCAGCTCCACTGCTCATGGACACCAGATTTTTGACATTGCTCTACCCTCTGTACCCTATATGTCAGAGCACAGTGACCCAGGGGAAGCAGAAGTCTAGGGTACTGGGGGATTCCTGTATCATGAAACTACCCCTATCCATACAAATGCCACATCTGGAAACCTCCAAATTTGGTACTGGACTTTATGAAAGTGGCCAGCAGATTGCTTTGAGTTCTATGGCATGCCAGATCTGAGGGTACCATGCCGGGGGCACTGTAGTACCCTGGGACACAGCACATACCCTAACACTCCCTCAACACTATAAGGCCTAGTAATACAGAGGAAGCTTTGATGAGGTGCACAGTTGATAGGTCTCGGTGAACTCATTTATTCACCCATTTCTAAGTTCACAAGACACTGGAAGGCACAGGGGTAAAGAACACTTCTCTGCATCTCTCCTCCATACAGGAGAGTTCTGAGTTCTCCCTGAGTTCTGGCTGTATGCCTGCTTTGTCTATGATTGTTCACCAACACGTCAGCTAGTCCTGGATACCAGTGTGATCTTTGCTGAATTCATGAATAGCCCTTGGAAGTCTTATCATGTCTAAACTGTGGAATAAAGAAGGAATGACCACGTTAGTGAGTGCACAAAAAACCAATGTCTCCAGTTGGGAAGGTCACTCTAATGCTCTGCCATCCATTGCACTTTTGAGGCAACATAAGGAAGTTACTGAATTTATTGGCTGTGCTCAGAAATGTTTCATTTCCCCGCAACATTCCCATATCTTTGTGTTAAGTTAACGCAACTCAATATTAAGGTTTTAATATCTAAATGAGAGAGATCTAAATGTTACTGTATACATCTATTCCAAGAACAAACCAAATATTTATTTATAAAGATGTACTTCTAGTACTGTAATTTGCCACAATATTTACAATGACTAAGATACAGAAACAAGTCAAGGACCTAGTGACAAAAGAGCAGACTAAGAAATTATGGCCTTTGTATACAATGGGAATCTCCTCAGATGTAAAATGTTTTTTTGCTACAATTTAGATTCAACTGTTGAGTACTGTGTTAAGCAAACTGAGTCAGAAGAAAGCTATACCAGGTAATCCCAGTGGCCACATATTGTATTTTTCCCATTTTGTTTCTTCACTTCAAAATAGGATATATGCAGTGTGCATAGGAATTTGTTTATAGTTTTTGCTTTTGCTATAGTCTGGCCCTCCAACGGTCTGATGGACAGTGAACTAGCCACCTGCTTAAAAAGTTTTAGGACCACTGCATTACCTGGTAACCCATTCTTGTGTGGACTATAAACAAGCAGCAAAGGAGTAAACTACGAAAACAGAAAACCTGATATTCAACAGAACTGACATTACTAATGGGGGGACAGATGAGAAGGAACCCAGGAGGGGTAGTAGTGGAGGGACACTGACTCTAAACATTGTAGTATTGTACATACTAAAGCCTAAAACTTGAGTATGAGTATAAATAATGATAGCCCAAAGGTTATTTCTTTTTTCTGGATCCAAAATGGATTTTTTTTTTTGGTTTTTTTTTTTTGGGTCACACCCGGCAGTGCTCAGGGGTTACTCCTGGCTCCATGCTCAGAAATCTCTCCTGGCAGGCACGGGGGACCATATGGGGCACTGGGATTCGAACCGATGACCTTTTTGCATGAAAGGCAAATGCCTTACCTCCATGCTATCTCCCGGGCCCCCAAAATGGATTTTAATTTATTTTAATTATTTATTTGTATTGAGACTGTGATTTACAAAGGTATTCATAATTGAATTGTTTCAGGCATTCAATATCTCATCCCCAGTATGCCTGTGTCTCTAGGTTATCCATCTACCTACCCACTAGTCTGCCTCCTTAGGGAGACATACAACAACTTCTTTCATATTGCTTGCTCCAACAAATCTTAAAGAAAATGTCAAATGTAATTATCAGAAAATAAATCAATAAAAGTCAATTTGTGATGATTGATTGCTAGATGATTTTAACCTATTAAATAAAGAAATTCAAATCATTTAATACAATATAAGATAATGTCTAGTCTCATTTACATAAATAAGTTTTCCACTCCAGCATCTAAAATATATTGCATTAGATTATATGTCATACTTGTATCTTATTATCATGTCTTCCCTGTTATAAATAAAACATTTTTCTCTTTCTTAATATCTCTCAGGATTAATAAGAACACAGAGCCCTAAAGATTTGAGAGCAAATTTCAGGCTGCTTTTACACAAATATCCCAGGCCAACCTGAGGTAAGAGTTCAAAGGAAAATCACTTTCAGAAATACTGACCCAGAGACATTTGGGGATGGGTTGAATCCCCAACATGAAATCATGCCTCTTCCTCTACCTACTTACCTGCCCAGAGCACTGAAGAAGGAAAAACATGTCTCTCACATTCTACTAACAAGTTCTCAGCATAGGCTGTTCACAAATCAATAAACTCATACTTTAACACTCTACAGTGCTCAACAAACGATCACAGCAAGTGTTGTTAAAGACAATCAGATAAAGTCAGGTGAGTAGCTGGACAAACACAGAAAACTTTTGGCTCACACTTAAGTACCCAGTACATGCCAACTCACAACAAAGACCGAGACCATGTGATGGAGGCCACAGCATGAAGAATATCAAATTATTTTCTCTAGAAAATAATTAGACCAAGTGATGCCTTGAGTAAGTATGAATATGCCAACCAAAGAAAGTCTTGATCTTCAAGGGTCACCATGAAAAATATTTAACTATTGCTTAAAAACCAAGATGCAATGGAATATGCTTGATGATAACTTGTTACTTACAATTTCTCATTCTCTATTCAGAAGACACCTATAGAGTCTGTTGCATCAAAGGTAATTCCTGTGAATAATCCCTAATGACAAGGCACAATTATGCCTTAATAGTTATGTAACCAGCCCATGTTCAATCCCCATCAACCCATATGATCCTCAAGTCCCATCAGGGGTGACCCCTGAAAAAAGAGTTGGAAGAAAGCTCTGAGCACTGATAGATGTGACCCACAAAAACAAACAAACAAACAAATCTGAGGAATTATTCATTAGATCCTCAACAAATTTCATTGGTTCCTTTGTCTATGGGAAAGAATAATAAGAGAGCTTTGCAAGATTAAGCTCAAGCCATATGCTCATTATGGATTTTTGCTCTGTAGTTGGGACAAGGAGCATATTGGGTTGTGATTATACCTCCTAACCCTGGGGGACTCACATTGGGGTACAGGATTTTGAGCCCTGATTGGACACCTCTAAAAGCAAACATCTAACCTGCAATATTCTCTCTCCAGTTTCTAGTTTTGTTTTGTTTTTGATCCTTCTGATTAATGCTTTGGTTGCAATCTTTTTCCCTGGCCCATGTAAGTTAGTAGCAGCAACATGATTGATTATAGGACTCGTAAGCAGAGACCAGTGAAGGAATTCAAACAAAGACATAGTGTGAGAACTGTCTACTCCTGTTCTTATTTGCCCAAGAAAACACAATGATGGAACCTGGTATTATCTGAAACCTCTTCCAAGAGCTACTTCACAAAAATCTATTGAAGCAACAAATATAAAAACTCCTAATTTCATCAAAATCTCTAGAATGCTCATCTCAGCACCACAGCATGGACAAAAGAACACAGATATAAGAGTCAAATTGCTGGTGTTCAAAAGCTGGCTTGACCATCCACTTTCTAAATAACCCCGGGAAAGTTCTAGAAAATCCCCAGCATGGGTCTTCTAACCTGCAAAATGGAATGCAGGAAAATAATGATACCTCCTACCTAGGACTATGTGAGAGCTCAATTTTCAATGTCAACAAAATCTGAGGATAATACCTGAGTATTGTCACATATAACCTAACAAGGAAATACACTGAAGCTTTATAAAGCCTTTTAATTCTTGCATGCATCATTCCATCCCCCAACACTACCACCACAGAGAAGATTGATACGTTACTCTGCAGACAAGGAAATGTAGACCTCCTGCCTCCAAAATCCCTGAGCCCTATATATCCTCACAAAGCCAGACCCATCTCAGTGCAGAGACAGTCTGAAGCTATCCATAATCTGTTTAATGCCAAGTGTGGTAATTTGGTCCAAGACCTCTCAGGGGAGGTCCAAACTCAACACTCTCCAGAAGCCTTCCTCCTCTATAGCCAAGTCATCAAAATTGAAAGGTTCTTCCTAATCACTACAGTCTTGGTTTTAATAAATAAGTAATCTGAAGCACGTAACAGTATACCTTAGCTTCTCTGCTCTTTGAGTCAAACACTTTTTTACCAGAAATGTTGCAAGATACCATCTAAGTTCACAGACCTGTTGTAAGTATGTGTGTTAGAAACTGCTGTGTGAGGAACATTGTGTCAACCTTTTTTTTCCTGGTTATTGTTGGTTTAAGGGCAATCGTTAATGTTATTTAAACAAAGAAGACTGTTTGGAATTTCTTGGTAGATTAATTTATTAATGGTAACTTTTCTTTCTTAATCAATCAACTACTGTCATCTTAAGATAAAAGATCTCATTCACCAACGTATAAACCTTATCTGGTGTCTACACGGCCCAATTTTAAGATGGGCAACAGCCTTGAATAAATATTTCTCCAAAGAAGATATTCAAATAGCCAATAAGTAGCTACCTCATGAGTTTTTCAAAGGAAAAGGTCAGTGTTGCTTAAGCTATAACTTTCTGTGCTCCCTAATACTCTGCATGTAAGTGAATTGTTGAGGTTTTTATCAAATAATTGTCTCTGCTTTTCAGAGTTTGTACTTCAACATTTTTTTTGGTTATGTTATATCTCAATCTTCTCCTGGTGGAAGATATAACCTACTTTTAAAAATAACTACTGCTCCATTAGACTTTATCAATATCTAAAATTTTACTCACTAGCAGGGCATTCTCTCTTTTTTAAAGGCTGGTTGATTGATTGATTGATTGATTGATTGATTGATTGATTGATTTTGGGGCCATACCTGGCAATGCTCAAGAGTTACTCCGGGCTCTGTGCTCAGAAATTGCCCCTGGCAAGCTCGGGGACCATATGGGATCCCAGGAATAGAACTGGGTCTGTCCCGGGTCAGCCACACACAAGGCAAATACCTTACCACTGTGCTATCTCTCTGGTCCCAAGGCACTCTCAAGAAAGTGAAACCATGAGTAAAGTCAAACTAAAATTTTATAAAATTCAAAGGTCAAAAACACAGAGAACAAAACGTTGGGAGAAAAAAAATATTTGCAAGTGATTTCTCTCATCAGGGTAGAATATTCAGGATATATAAAGAACTCTTAAAACTCAACAGCCAGGGGCCCGGGAGATAGCATGGAGGTAAGGCGTTTGCCTTTCATGCAAAAGGTCATCGGTTCGAATCCCGGTGCCCCATATGGTCCCCCGTGCCTGCCAGGAGCAATTTCTGAGCGTGGAGCCAGGAGTAACCCCTGAGCATTGCCGGGTGTGACCCAAAAACCAAAAAAAAAAAAAAAAAAAAAACTCAACAGCCAAAAGATAAAGGAGCCCATAGAAACTGGACAAAGACTCTCATCAGACATTGTGCAGATGGCCAAGAAGCAGATAGTTGAGCCTTATTTGTACCAGCAACCATATTTGTATCCAAACCAGATGAGATGCCACCTATACCTACAGCTTGATTATGTTCTTTAAAAGGAAAATAAAATAGATACTGGCAAAGATGTGGGCAATTTTTCTCCTGGTAGTAATGTCCCCCCATACAAATTAATATGGAGATTGCTAAAATATATGAGACAAAGTGAACACTAGCTACTAGGTACATATCTCAAAGAACCAGAAGTGCATGCACTACCATGTACTCAGGTGTTTGCATTATTCACAACTGCCAAAAATGTGGAGAAGACCTAAAGATCCAATCCTTGAGGAATACGTAGACCAAGTATGGCATACCCAGGTAGTCAAGTAACCATATTATCTGCAACATAGCTCAGGGAAATTTCTATGTTCAGAATTTCACAGGATCTATAAAACCCCCCAAATGATGACAAGCCCAATTTATTTAAAACAAATAAATTTGTTTTAACAAACAAATAAATAAATAAGATATCCCAACAGATATCTTGGGACCAAAGAGAGACCAAAGAGAAAGTACTGTATGTTGGGGGCTTGCCTTGCACATGATCAACTAGGATTTAATCTCTGACATCTTAACTGGTCCCTGAACATGTCAGGAGTGATTCCTGAGCCTAGTCAGGAGTAATCCTTGAACACAGCCAGATATATGTTCCAAAAATAAGAAAAACAATATAGATGCCCAAACACATTCCAAATAGGCAGAAGAATGAACAAGTTGGAATATTGCAGCAATTTGTGTTAAAAAGAAAAGAGAGTCTCACTTTCCCCTCTGGTCTGTGTGTAATGCAGGGATGGCCAGGTGGTTGGAACAGGAACTGCCTGGTGAACTGTAGCGTGGGTGAGTCATCCCAGGCCCTACAAGCTGACAGGATCTGGTTAGTGTGATGTTATTGTAAGGAAATTTGAGAAAGAGAGAAACCGAAACCAACCTGTTGAAGGTGAACAGGAACTTGCTGAAAAGAAATATTTTATTCTAAGACAGAGAAATGAGAGCAGAACGCACACTCAAGACATTGCAGGGAGCACGTGCCTGTATTTGGGAGCCACTTCACAAACGCTCAGTCTGATCATTGACCTGGTGCAACCTGAGTGGAAAACAGTAAGTTCACGGATGTTTCTGACCCAATAAAAATGGTCCGATTTCTGCATGAACATGTCAGGATGTCAGTTTTAGAGTCACAGAGCATCTATGGTGAGGGGGGACACAGGCACAGTGATGGGAGAAGCTGCCACTCTAGGGGAGGTGATGCAGCATTGGAATGATTTATGCATGGAGCCCTACTTTTAGCAATACTGGATATCAGGGTGCCTAATACTGTCTTTTTCCAAAAGAAATCTGGGCTAGAGAGTGAATTCAGTACCTCCTCCTCTATGCTCTGCCTCTTAGCAAAGTCTCCAGACCACCCTGCTCTATTCCATGGCTGGAGCAGGTGGAAGAAACCCAGAAAAGAGCGAACAAGGTCAGGGCAAGAAGCTGCATTGCCCTTGGCATTGCCCTCAAACACCCTATCGCCACTAGCTCATTCTGCCTCAGTTGAACCAGTGAGGATGGGGAAGGGTTTGAGAGTGAATGAACAAAGAGGGTAGTCATTCTGGAAGTGGGAGTACCTTGGTGTTAGTCTATGGCTACTCAATTGGTTCAGCCTACTCCCCTGAAAGACAGAGCAGCCAGACTTAGGCTATCAAGAACTCCTTCCCTATTGAGCCAAGAGACTCAGAATTGAGGCCCACTGGGCTGGCTAGACATGGACCCTCTGCCCCCACCACCAGCATCTCATCTCCCCCTGAAGATCATCCTTGAGCTATAGACCTGAAGGGCAAGAAAGATGGAGGCCCAGCCTCCATATTGCTTTTCATGGACCTCAGGGCTCTGCAGATTATGCTCATCAAGCTGCATCCTCTAGTTGTTCTTGTGTGGAACCTTCCCCTTACTTCACACCAAGGAAAGCAACCTAGCCCAGGGTCTTCCCACTTAGGGCACCACCTGACTAAGAACATGCCCCAGGAAAAAGGGGGTACTACCCACAGAAGAATCCCTGGCAGGATGGGGAAAGAACAAGGCTGTGACAGATGGAGCTGGAAAAACCTGGAAGTAGCCTGAGATGTGATGCAGAAGAGAAGGCAGAGGACAGAGAAGAGATGTGTGTATGTAAATGAGTGTGTGAATGCTTGTATGAGAATGCATGAGTTGTGAACAATTATGAGTATATGAGCATGTCTGTGTGCATGTAGGTGAGTGTGGGTGTGAGTGTTTATGAGTGTGTGTCTGTTCTTAAAAGCATTTCCTCCAACCATGTCCTAAAGCCTGATGGCTGTACTCTTCTGTTTCCTGATCTCGTCCAGGATCTGAGGTGCAGACAGGAGGATACAGGACTTTGGGGACATGGAACTGGCTGTGGCTACACTGGAAATAGGGAGGCTGCAGAGTCAGGGAGGAAGATGGGGAGCTAAGTATCTGCCGGGAACAAATTGCAACTTCAGAGGAACTTCCTGATGGGGAGTCCCTTCCTTGTCCTGATTAGGGTGAGGGTGGACCCTCTCATCCTCCCTGACTTCTGCACTGGCCTTCTAAAAAGTCAGTGATTTCAAACCCCAAAGACAAAGCTAGTGGCTGGTACTTAGTGTGGTGTTTGGCTGAGGGGGAGAATGAGGAGGAAGAGCTTGAGGGTGGCAGTGAAAGTATGTCCTAGATATTACACCCAATACCCACTTTTGGACATTTCTGGGTCTCTTCCTGCCTCTGACTTTTGCTCTGAGCTTGGACTAAGTTTGGATCCTGCACCCTGGAACCACAGTGAACTCAGCTTGATTTTCTGCTCCATTTTCAGCTCTATCCGTGGATCAGGCAGGAGGATCCCGGCAGATCTGAGCACCCCAGTCCTCTTGTAACTAGGCCGGGCTTGCAGTGTGAGCTCAGTGAGAGATGTAGGGCTGTGGCCTGTGGCCAGGAGGCCGAACTCCAACCATTTTGTGGGGCACACACACCATGCAGAACAGCTCTCCTCTCTGGAAGCACCTGGACTGGGTCTTTGCTGACCCGCTGTATACAAATCTGCTTTTGGAATGCGGAGCCTTAGTAGTGAGTCACCAATGAGTGATGGGTGAGAAGCTAATCTAGAAGGGAACCTGTAAACGCAAGAGGACCAAGGCCTGAATTCTTTCAGAGCTTCCTTATTCTTCTCCAGGGCTGGCTCCTTGTTCTCTGGGCCCTAGGTTATTGCCTTCACAACCTCCCGGGCACTGGAGACCCCTTCAAAGAAAGGTTCTAGAAGGAAAAGGTGAGTTTGACCCACAATGACCGAGTGTCCCCTGCATCTGCGAGTCCGGCTGCAGTTCAGCTGGAACAGCCCTTCCTGGCGCCTGAGATGCGTGCCGCGGAGTTCTGCTTGCCTAGGGCTGGGGACACAGTGCGGTGAGGCTAGGAGTGGGGCGGTTTTGTCCCCGAACTGGACCCTACCTTGGAGATTGGAGCTTGCAAACACCAGCCTGAGCATCCTCTAGGGCGCTCTGACATCTGGCAAGAAAGGACAAGGTCACGACCGCGGAACTGCGCGGTCTGGTCTGCTCAAGACTTCGCTTCCTCCCGCACTCCGGTCCAACCCGCAACCCTAGCTAGGGCAGGGGGAGAGTGCGAGGAATTGGGGGGAACATGCCAACCTGCAACTGCCCCTGTTTCCCTGAGTTCTTGGCCAAGGTCTTCTCCGAGGTGACTCCGACATGGAGATGAAGACAACTGTCCCGGAATCGCTCAGCAAGCACCCCCACTAAATACCCCCATAAGAAGAGGCTTGGTGAGTGGTGCGCGGGGATCCACGATCTCCAATCTGGACCCAAGGCAATTATTTCATCTCCTCCGTCTTCGTGCCAGGGATCTGCTCCAGGCCCGCATCGCGCACCTCCCCCTAGCTCCGCGTTGTCTCTGTTAGCGTGGGTTTTTGGGGGTTTTTTTTGGTCTCCCCCTTTCTGGAACCCGTGTTCGCAGCCCACCCGCCTCCCGCGTAAAGACCAGACTAAACAAACGGCTGTCTTTCCGGTGCCCCCAAAGCACAACTCAGTTGCAACTTGGGCGCCGCGGGAAGCGCAGAGATGCGGGCAGCTGGAGAGCCGCCGGAGAGGAGACGCCGAAATGGGGAGCGAGTGGGGGAGGGAGGATGGTGGAGGTGAAAAGGGGTGCGGGTGGGGCGGGCGGCAGCTACTTCCCGAGGTTGGGGCTGACCGGAGCTCGAAAGCGGAGCGGGGGTTTAGGCGTGCACTCACTTGGTCCAACCGCGGAGCCGCTGCTCAAGTCCGGAGCTGGGGGGTAGTCTCGGGACTCCCCGCGAGCGTCTCCCCGTCCTCCTGCGGCAGGAGGGCAGAAAACAAAACCCCGAGTCACGGGACACGACGGGGACGGGGCCGCTGGGCAGCGGGGCGGGCAGCGACGCGTAGCCTATAAATAGGCAACTTTTCGACGGGAGCCGCGAACTACTGGGGCGTTGGTGTGTGCCCCTTCCCGGGGAGCCCCGACCTTACCTCGACCCCACCGCAAGCCCCAGCCTCCTCCGGGAATAGTTAAGAAAGGAACAGATTTGGAGAAGGGGTGGAATCATATTTTATTAGAATTTAGACCTTTTCTTCTGTTTTGGGGATTCAACAGGGGGACGCTCAGACTCTCCCAATTCACTCACTTCTGCCTACCCCATACACATCCTTCAGCTAGGCTTCAAAGGCTGGCGAGTCGAGTCCCCCACTCAGTTCCCCCGGGCAGCAGAACTGTGGCTGAAGCAAGAAGCGGGGACATACAGAGTCTGCCCCCTTCCCCCCACCCCGCCGTGACCCTGGCAGAGTTGGGGGGTTTCCGGGAGGCACGAGTATGGTCTTTGAGGCTCTCCCGTGTTTGGAAAGAGTGGAAGGGACACCAAATCACAAAGGTGTCCCTAGAGCAAAAGCGACCCTCACCCCTTCCCTACCCCCATCCCAGCCAACCCTACCAGTCCGCCCCTCAGAGCAGAGTCTGAATTTAAACCCTGGCCTGAGAATCCACAAGAAGCCCTGGCAAGCACCGAACGTGCGTCTTGACGCCTGGTCTATACAGTGGGGATTCGGGGGGAATGGGAGTTGCCCTGGGCCAATTTCTACCTATGGCCCCTTTCCCGCAGATCGGACCCGCTTGCAAGTAGGAATTTGGAGGTTGTCCGCTTTCCATTTTTCATTGGCGGTGTTTGCCACCAAGAACACGCTCTAGGACAGATATTCCCGATCCCCACTCTCAACAATCCAAGTGTGTGTGCTTGGGGGGGGGGCGTATCTGACTGTTCCTGGGCAGATGCCCCCAAAGCAAAATCCACCAGAGAGTCCACTGATGGGGGCGGGGGGGATTAAAACTAAGGATGCAGCAGGTGGAGCCAGAGGAACTGGAGAGGAGAGGCGAGGGGAAATAGTGTGGGGCGAGGGGTGGGGGTGGCACGCTGAATTCTAAGCCTCCATTCTCCACGCCAGGCCTGCGCCCCAGCCCCCGTGGGACCAAGGTCCTCTAGGGGAGGGGGGAGTGTCCACCCGCCTGGGGTCCCTTAGCAAGAATGCGAGTGACCTTTACTCAGAACTGCAGGAGAAATTCAAAAGGAGTCCTGGAGCGGTGGGAATGGGGAGCACTCGGCTTCTCACCCACTACCTGCCTGTTGCCTCTTGGCACACAGGATCCCGCTACCCCAGAAACCAATGAGTTTGAAAGAAAAAGATCCCCCAGGGGGGTGTGCTTAGACGCTTAGAGCAACCTAGTCTGCTGTTTAGAGAGGCAGCTCCTCTTGCGGGGATGTACTCCCCGGTCCATTTCCCCGGAAATCTGGGAGCCAGCCCAGACCTCGGCGGCTCACCTGCCGGTCTAAGGGGCCTTGCGGGCTGGAATCCCTGGGGGGCGAGACCCCAGCGAGTTTCAGGAGCGCTTTGGAGAGACAGAGATGAGCTCGGCGTCCCGGGGAACTTTCCCGTCGGCCTGGAGCGCCCCTAGCCACATACCTGTCCAGGTCTTCCTGCTCCGAGCACTGTTGGGGCTGAGATGACAGGCCCGGAGCCCGCACTGCCCCGCTTCCCTTTCACTCTAGCTCTTTAGGTTTCGGGGCCTTCGTGGGGGGCTGGAGGACAGGCTCTTTAATGGCCCTGAGTCGCTGCTGTTTCCAGGGAGCTTCAAGGACTTTTCGGGCGGGCGGGCACCTTACCTCCACCCACCATAATCTC
>PVKC010003617.1:16158-38521 GCA_004027635.1 Crocidura indochinensis | reverse complement strand
AATTCCCTGGCATCCTTTACATTTTCTCTGATTTGTGTTAAGGGAAATTCATACTAAATTATAAACTGGAAACATTCCTCAGATTCCTGCTCATTTCATGACTTGATTGATTACATTTTTTATGTACTAATGCTTATCATCCATTCTCAGAGAATACTGAGTCTGTCACAGCAGTCTGTGTCTGTCTTGATCTCTTTATCTTCTGTCACATTACAACAGATTCTTGGTAAGAATGTTCTGAGATAACTATCCCACCTAAAATAACAACAGCAGCAACAACCCACTGTGTAGCAAGCGTTTCCTGCTAGCTACTACTAAACAAGCGCTGCATCAAAGTAACCAAAAGACAAGCAACTCATTGGCAAGGAGGTGGTCAGCACAGAGCACTGCTACCTGGGCCTTCTGGAATCTTGTCCTTGGTTGTCTGACATTCGGTATCATCTGAAATAAAATTCAAATAAATGCTTAGGAAAGCAGTGTTTTCCATCTGCTTGGAATGGCATTTGGAGTGACTGTTGGAGAACAGCGATGGCATGGCAAGGAACAGAATAATAAACGTCCCAAAGAGAAAAGCACACAAAGGAAAGTAACCCAGAGCTGATACAAAGTGTAGAGCGGGTGAGACTCCCCCCACCTAACCTCCCACACCCCCAGCCGACTGCTGATCTGGGCTCAGAGCAGATCAGGACCTGTGCCCTGGACCCCTACGCAAAGGTACTGTTCGGACCCTGCGCTAGCTCAAGAAATTAATCCTCAGGTCTTCTATGCCCTCTTGAAGATAATGCTCGAGAATCACACCTTGGTACTTGGTACTTAGTACTTGGTACTAGCCCATCCGGGAAGCCACACAGGGAACACAGAAGTAAAGCTGTCCTAAGCCAACAGGCCCCAGCTCCTGCAGAACTTGTTTTCTAGTCCTGCAGAGGCTGCGAGCCCAACAATGAAGTCTGCAGCATCAAGGGGTTCCCACGCTGACCAGTCTCGAGGTTCAGTTCTCCGGAAAGTTCCGAAGAACTTTCACTCTATTGGGCTTTTTGTCTTTTCATCTTTCAGCCAGGCAGTCTAGTCTGCCTCGTTCAGAGCGAGCCTTTCCATAGCATTTCTGCTGGCATGCAGCCACGTGGAGCCTGTGAATGACTGCGGGGAGCCATTGAGGAGGCGAGAGGTGGGAAGGGGTCCCCATTGGGGAGGGGTCCCAGCGGTCCCCGCCCCCCTACACAAGGGCTCACACAGGCAGGCAGAAGGACGCTTGCCTTGTAAATGCCTCAGAATGCTGCCTCGCTTTGCTTTAGATTTTGTAACAGCCATTCCTTTTTTTTTTTAAACTGAGATGTATCAAGGATTACAGTGCCTAAATTACTAAATGATGTTAAATCAGAAAGCAAAGCCTGAGCCCTTAGGTTGAAAGAGGCGATTTGAACTACTTAAACTATGGAAATCAAATGTTTAACATTTAAAATGTTCTCACTACTTAACCCACAAATCACTGCATTACAGAAAGAAAACGAAAAGTTTTTTCTGACTATTGCAAGTTTTCTTAAGTGTCAGGAATTTCTGAGAAATCAATGTTCAGGAAGAAAACATAATATCAATTGGTCACATTTCACTGGAGTCTACATTAAACACAGAGTAGCTTGTAGCTTTTTAGGTTTATATTTCATTAAATAAGGAGGAACAACCAGACCAATTAAGCTTTTTGGAGTTGGGTTTTATTACACCTGATAGTAAGCTGGACAAAGAGGGGACCACCTACTCTAGCAGCCTGGGGGGTGGGGGGCTTTGGGGGATATGGGTTGCAGAAAGGGAAAGGGGAAGGGGGGAGGACAAATTTGGTGGTGGGTATTCCCATGATTCAATGTTAATATGTACCTAAAATACTAATGTGAAAGATATTTAAGCCACTATGATCAAAATTTTAAAAATATATAAAAAAAAACAAAAAATAAATAAAAATAAAAGATGAAATGCAAACCAAGTAATTTTAAAGAGTCACTTGTTTGATCCCTCTTAGAAGATTTTCAATCAAATTTTCTTGAAGTTATTTATACTCTATGTCCTGGATTTTTGTGATTCCTTGGGAATATTGATCATCTGTTTTAAATTTTTTTATATTAGGTAGAGATCTACTTTAAAATTAACTAAAAAGTAGTGAATTTCATGTGTGTCTACAACAGGGTTCAATTTCTGCAGAAGTCTGGTGCTTACATGCATTACATCACTAATAATTCTAGTTATTACAAAAGAGACAGAAAGCAAATTTGATGTTGAAGTCATGGTAGGAAATAAGTCTGGAGGTGAAAGTTCCTTTGGTTTCCCAGAATCAGGAGCCACTGATAGCCAGGAGGCAATCTTTTGATAGAAGCAAGCTACCTAAACATCATTTAAAATTCTGTGGGTATTGCTAAGTGCTGCCCTACAGTGTCAACACATTACTCTGGTCCTGTACTGCTTTTCTATACCCCAAGGAAACAAGGGAAGAAAGTTAACAATGGCATTAATCATGCCTCTCAATTTTGACAGCATTTATATTTAGTCTTCTCACTGGGTGAAACAACCACTCTGGTTATTATTATCATTATTATTATTATTACTATTATTATTATTATTTTATTTGGGTTGACTGATAGCCCTGTCAAGTCTGAAAAAGCAGAAAGACAGGTGAGAGCTCCTATTTTGAGGTTAACAGGCTGTATTGAAACATTAGTATTTTTCATAAATATGCATAAAACCTATGATAATGTAATGATCAAAAGAAAGGAAATTAGAAGAAAGGATCACTGAATACAGAATTGATCTCCACAGAAATGACAAACATAAAAAGGTGGGGACATTGCAAACCATAGAACCTAAAGGGAAAACGGGGAGGGGGAAGAAAAAAAGCCACATCACCCCTGGAGGCAAACTAAGGGGGAGGAGAGGGAAACTGGAGACATTGGTAACAGGGAATGTGAACTGAATGGATGAAGGGATGCCTATTGGATGAACACAGCACAACTAAAATTCAATCATGAACAACTTTTAAACTGTATTCCTGATGGTGATTCAATTAAAAACAATGTTTTAGGGGCCAGTGAGGTGGCGCTAGAGGTAAGGTGTCTGACTTGCAAGCGCTAGCCAAGGAAGGACCTCGGTTAGATCCCCCGAGTTCCATATGGTCTCCCCAAGCCAGAGACAATTTCTGAGCACTTAGGCAGGAGTAACCCCTGAACGTCAAATGGGTGTGGCCCGGAAAAACAAAAACAAAACAATGTTGGGGACAGAGAGATAGTACAACAAATAAGGTAAGACTTCTTTGCACATAGCCAACCTGAATTTAGTTCCTGTCATCAGGAGTGGTCCATATATCTAGGAGTAATCCTGAGCACAGAGCCAAAGGTAAACCCCGAGTACCACTCGGTGTGGCCCAAAATAATAAAACAAACAAAAACCAAAATTGAACCTCCAGCCTAGATACAGATATGCTTAAAAGTAAATACAGATAAACTGCTTTGTTGCTTAAATCTGCCATCCTAAAAAACAGAAATAGAAAGTGACTATATAGCAGGGTAACAGTTTTTGTAAATATGGTTTGAATTATGTGCAGATGAATTGAAAGTGGTGTTTTCTTGGTGAAATGTCTAGTACATAGATTTATTTTTATTGTTTGAAACTGTTGAAGAATTGGTATAGGGTTGGGAGGAGAAAGGGGCTCTGTGTTTCTTGCACATCTAATACCACTGGACTGTAAGTGGCTTAGAAGAAAGGATTATATCACAATCTCTCCCACCCTCATCCTCCCCACAGCGCCAGCAACTTCCTACACAATAGGAGCTGAGACAGATTGTTGCCTGAATTACTAACACACCACATTCAAAAGCACTTTCCTTAGCAAGGCAAAGCAAAGACCATTTATATTGCTATTGTTCCCAAAACCCTTGAGCTAATTAATGAAATCTTATCTGCCACAAATTGGAACATCTATAGGAAAGGATAGAAAGGGAAATACTTTCTTTTGGGCTGTCATTTTTGTTCGTTCATAGACTTGTTTCCATAAAAGCAAAAAAATAAAAATAAAAAAAATAAAAAAACAAAACACATTGGCCTTGAAATGATACTCAGATTTTTTGCTACCATCAGAATAGAACATGTCAGAAGAGATGTGTTAAGTTCTAATACCCGGCTATGTGCAGAAATGCCATGACCTATTGGCATGCTTAGAGCATTTCTTTGTGGACTCTTACCATTTCATTACTGTTTAATATTTACTAAATCGTGGTCAGTTCCCAGCCTTTCATTTCCTCTCCTTCCCATAAGGGGCCTGTACATGGCATTTTCTCATCTTTTCTGTACTTGCCTTCCCTGCCCCCACACCCTCCAGCTACCTCCAGTCTAACTCACCCCAGCTCAGGATGCTAAAACAAAACAAAAAAAAAGCTTTCTTTGCAGATGTTTGATTTCCACAAATCCTACAAAAAAAAAAAAAAAAAAAAAGACTCAGGAGGGAAAAAGAAAAGATCACAAGAGAATTGAGAGTCAGTGATCAGACCAGGTGAGTGTCTAGGAAGAGAAGAGTAGGAGGATGAGAAGGTGTCACTTTTCGGGGAAGGCATCACCTTTATTCCTGCCCTGGGACTGACCTTGGAGGAAAACTGCCTTATAACAGATTCAAGCCTACATTGCCTTCCCAGGTTTGTGCCTTCATTTCATCCAAAGTGTTGATCTTTTGTTCCATTCCTTTTCAAAGGAAACAACACTCCAATATCAGACTTTGTAGCCAAGAATCAAGTGCAGCTTCTCTTGAAAAAAAAAAAATTGGAGTTCTGGAGCCCCACATTCCTGCATGATAATCATTAGCTCCAGCAGAGTCCCCCTTCCAGCAGCACCTCATGATTTAAGGAAACCTTGAAAAACAGAAAAACCACACATCTTTTCACACACAAAGACTCCCAGATGTCACAGATGCATCTACCCAATTCTACCCAATTCAGGATAAAGGAGACAGAAATGGTACAGAGTTTGGTTAATTCAAATTCAATTTTCCAATGGCCTTGTGGATTAGGGGACTTAGATCCCAGGAAAGAGGTGTAAGGTCTTGGATACTTTGGTGGTAGTGTGGTGTGTGGTAGCTGTGTACTTCAAAATATGAATACAAAAATCTACAATAATTAATAACTTATAAACTATAAGAGGAAATTGAACAATCCCAACATGCTATACATTTCTATGTAAGGAAAATATCTAATAAAATATAATATGACAAAAAATTACACAAAATTCAGCTTTCCTCTAATGGCAGCCTAATCCTCTCTTCTGTAGATGGGGCATACATTACTATCAATCTTCATGAGATTAATTTTTGTAAATGATTTGATTCAGCAGCCAGGGGATGTAGCACAGTGGTAAAGCACATTTACATGCATGAGAACTGAACTTAATCGTCAGTTCTGCAGAGGTAAACAAATCCAAAGAAAACAAAGACAAATAAGTCATTTGAGTGAAAGTACCAAGTACGCACTGAATTGCAGTATACCAATTTTTGTGAGGTTATCTCCTCTCTGCTGCCTCTTTTAAAATCAAGTCAACTACAACAACAAAAAATCAAGCCAACAGGAGTGGTTGCTATGTTAATTTAGAAATGGGGCCAGAAAGATAGCATGGAGGTAGGGCATTTGCCTTTTATGCAGAAGGAGGGTGGTTCGAATCCTGGCATCACATACGGTCACCCAAGCCTGCCAGGAGCGATTTCTGAGCATAGAGCCAGGGGTAACCCTTGAGAGCTACCAGGTGTGACCCAAAAACCAAAAAGAAAAAAAAAGAAAAAGAAAAAAAGAAATGATGAGCACTTCTGGGAGAACAGGAGGATGACATTTTACATGTGAGGAACTCGTAGGCTGGACCCCAGCATCTGACATTCAGAGTTCTTACCTATTCTTCCTCTCTCAGGTTTCTCCCAGGGATCTCGTGTGGCTCCTGCAAGTTGGAAGTGTGTTTGGTTCTGAGGTGTCCCTCATCACTCAGTCATTTCTGGAAGACACAGACCCCATTGCTCCCTTTCCCAACATTTACTTTCTTTCTTTCTTTTTTTTTTGTGGTTTTTTGGGTCACACCCGGCAGTGCTCAGGGGTTACTCCTGGCTCCATGCTCAGAAATTGCTCCTGGCAGGCACGGGGGACCATATGGGGCACCGGGGTTCGAACCGATGACCTTTTGCATGAAAGGCAAATGCCTTACCTCCATGCTGTCTCCCGGGCCCCATCCAACATTTACTTTCAGCAGCTTAAGGCCAGGGCTGCACAGGAATATGTCATCAAAGATCTTTCCTTCTTCAGTTCTTTCCTTCCTCCTCTCTTCTTTTCTCCCCCCCCCCTTCTCTTCCAGTTTTCTTTCTTCTTTTCTCCTATTAGAAATTAAGTCCTGGGGCCAGAGTGGTAGCACAGTGGTAAGGCTTTTGCCTTGCATGCCTCTAACCCAGGATGAACCGGGGTTTGGTTCCTGGCATCCCATATGGTCTCCCAAGCCTGCCAGGAGTGATTTTTGAGAACAGAGTCAGGATTAACCCCTGAGCACTGCTGGTGTGCCCCCCAAAAAACAAACAAACAAACAAAAACAATTCATACTTGAACCATACTTATTCCAATTTATCATCATCTATTCCAACTCTTACTTTATTTTACTTTATTTTTCCGTTTTGGAGGCTCCACTCAGTGGTACTCAGGGCCTCCTCCTGGCTCTTGGTTTGGAGAATCACTCTTGGTGGCACTCAAAAAGCAATATGTGGTGCTTGAGATCTGACCTGTCTTGACTCGAAGCAAGGAAAGCAACCTCTCCAGCGCCTCACTTTCTCCTTTACAATTCATATACTAATCATCTCTTCTGCCACTGCTGTCCATGTAACCTTCATTCAGGAATTCAGGAGTGAGAAATTGCAGATCTAACTCTTTTTATTTATTTATTTTGGATTTAGGAGGGCATATCTGGAGGTGCTCAGGGATTACTCCTAGCGCTGCTCAGGAACCACATGAGTTGCCAGGGGATCAAACCTGGGTCTATTGCTTGCAAGTGAAGCACCCTACCCACTGTACTTGGCCCCAACAGCTCTAACTTTGGACCATTCCAGAGACTAGAGATAGCAATATGTCCCTGTTCCACCAGCATTCTTGTCCTTTTCACTGCAGAGTACCCCAGATTTTTTCGATCACTTCTTAAGCTACCTACCCCTACACACACTCCCTCCAAAACACACACATTCTTTCTCTTCATGTTCCTCAGTGCATTGTTAACAGAAAACTATTCTTTCACATTCTTTTTATGTGAGGAAATGAAAAGTGGGTGAGGGAGGGATGGTGAGGCTGTTTTGGGTTTCCGTGCAAGGTGCCTGGGATAACTTCCGGTGCCAGGGGATCAAACTGGAGTCAGCTTTATATAAGGCAAGTGCCTTCGCCCTTGAACTAAAGACTCTGGTCCACAGAATGGGAAGTAGATTGAGACTTATTATTGCTTGTAGCAGACAGTGTTCACCTCCCTTCCAGCCCCCAAAGTCTGTCTGTCTGTCCTGCTCATCTGAGCTGGGCTTCCTAACTCGCTGGCCTCCTCCCTAGGAGCTGACATCTCTGGATCTTCTCCTTGCTTCTCCCATCCTGTCTTCACCACTCAGACAAAAAATGCTTCAAACCATAATAACCTCTACATCCCAGGCTCTGCTCCCACTGGGGTCAGTAGTTTTAATTATCAGAAAGGATATTGAACACTCCAGGCTGAGGTCTATCTGCTTTAACTAATTCCCAGGTGCAAGGCTGACCTACGGAATGTGCATGACTAAAAAGGCTTATCAGCGACTCCTCCCAGCCCACCCTCCCAATAGAGTTGGTGTTTGATAAAGGAGCCCACCAGCCATCAGATAGGACAGAGTCTGTGTGCAAGCACTTCATGACTTTTTTTATTTCTAGGATCTTAGAGGAGAAGTCTCCCTAGGAAAGGCATATTTTTAAAAAGGTAAGGAAGGAAGAATGGAGGGAGAAAGGAACGGTGGGAGGGAGGGAGGGAAGATGCTATTGATGCTATTGACACCTTTCTATATATGTATCAATGATATTATCTAATGCTTCCCTTTTGATGATTTACAAACAGCACAGGAAATTGAACCATCTAAATGAAATTCCAAACTCAGAAGCTTTATCATTTGAAGTCTTGCCATTCCTTACCATAAGGAATCCAAAAAGAACAAATTCTTACAGAGTGAAGTTTATATGGTGAGCATCAGGATCAATTGATGCAGAAAAATGTTCAGGCCTGAATTCTGCGTAGATAGCCCAGAGAGGGTCCTCTTCACTGAAAACTATGTGCTTCCTAGAAGCTTTTATTTCCCTGCAGAGGTGACTTCCATCTCCCAGTGTGAGCTTATGCTGCTGCTATGGGACATTATTTTACTCACACCTATGTCAGATGAGGGAGGACCCTGCCAGCTTAGACCTCCCCATCCTCATCCTCACAGTGATAACTGGCAGCCAGCACCGCCCCCTCCTCCCGTCCTCATTTCCTTTTCCACTCCCAGAGGTATGTTGTATTTCATTTTAAAGTGCTTAGAGACTACAGCAATATGCACTATATAAATAATAAATGGAATGCAATCAAATTGGAATCATCTTGCACCCCTGACTTTGGCTTACATCCCCAAACAGGCAGATTTAGACATGCAAAAGCTGCTTCTTTGACAGCCTAGAGGGTGGAGAGATTTTTTTCCCTCTCTTTCTTTAAACTCATTTTCCTTACATATTGGGATTTTTGTGTGCCTATTTGGAGGTTAGGGGAAGTTCACAGCCTTCTACCTCTTTTGTTCTCTATGGATAAGAAAAAGAAAGAATGAAAGAGAACAAGAGAAAAACTGCTCAGAGCCTAATAGGTTATAATTAAATAAACCAACAATAAACAGGTGCTTATTTTGTGTAGGCATTGTGCCAAGTTGCTACACAATGACAAAGAAATTTAGAGAAAAGGTTCCATTTTCCAAAGGCAAGGGGCTCCCCACTCTTTCTTACAGAAAGCTATAGTAAGTGCTGGTAGGAAGGTGAGGGCACAGGAAAGTGGGTGCGTTTCAGTGGAGGAGAGCAATCTAGAATGACTTTGTACCTGGTTTTAGATGGGATTTGGGAGATTTGATTGAGAAAAAAAAGAGCAGAGACATAGTGACCAAAGAGATAGCATGGAGGTAAGGTGTTTGCCTTGCATACAGAAGGACGGTGGTTCGAATCCCAGCATCCCATATGGTCCCCTGAGCCTGCCAGGAGCGATTTCTGAGCATAGAGCCAGGAGTAGCTCCTGAGCACTGCCAGGTGTGACCCAAACAAAGACCGAGAGAGAGAGAGAGAGAGAGAGAGAGAGAGAGAGAGAGAGAGAGAGAGAAAGAGAGAGAGAGACATGGGAAACAGAAAGGTAACTGGTGGCCATGCGACTTCATGGTTAGTGTGGTAAAGGAGGTGGAACCCGGATTGGAGAGAAAAGAAAGAGAAATGAATGTACCTCAGACATGCTTATTTTTAGGCTCTTTCAATAATGTTTTCTGGTCGAAGCTGTCTACAAAACAGAATTCTCACTGTTCAGATAACCAAAGCAGAGGCTAAGCATGAACACAGGTAAGAATGTGAACTTGGCTAGTCTGGATCTGTGCTCCTTCCATGGTATTGCTCTTCATCTATCTTTACAACGGCCTGAAAATATGGATTGGGGATTTTGGAATTTATGTCTGGATAGTTTTTCCATTGAAGAATCTATTATCAAGGGAGAAATCTTATAGGATCATTAAGGAAAACCATCTGTACACTTATCTTCAGTTTGGTTCTTATATTTTATCCAGGTTCAGATGAAGTTGTTAGCTAGCAAGAAATAGTAACTTTCATTCCCAAATCATGCTTTGATAATACTTGATAACTGATTATCTGAAATAAAATTTTAGATCTTTCTCTAATAACCTGAAATTAATTGAAGTACTTTTATTATATATCTGTGCAGCAGCTGAACTTTTCCTGCTTTCACTTAGTTCCCAGAAGATAAGGAGATCCTAGCCTTGCATGAAACCTATCCAGGCTCAGGCCCTGGTACTACATCTGGGTCTTCCAAACCCTATCAGGAGTGATCCCTGAGTACAGAGCTAGGAGTAAGCCCTGAGTACCACTGGGGATGGCTCTCAAACAAACAAACAAACAAACAAACAAAAGAACAAAAGAACAATTTTTTTAAATTACTAGAGCACTCATGCAAATAGAGAAATTAAAAAAATCTCTTACAGATGCAATTTAAAATTATAGAATGTGAAAATTATTAAGCTTTAGAAATTTAGATTAAAACAGTACTTCAAGTGCCAGAGTAACTGCACAGAGGGTAGGGTGCTTGCCTTACACACAGCCAACCTGGGTTGAATCCACAGCATCACATATGATCCCACAAAACCTCTCTGAATGATTCCTAAACTTAGTGGCAGAAGCAAGCCCTGAGGACTACAAGGTTTGGCACCCCAAACAAAAAAATATAGGAAAAAATTACAGTATTTCAATGAAAGAAAACTGTAACAAAAAACAATGTACTATTTTTTTTTTTTTGGTTTTTGGGTCACACCCGGCAGTGCTCAGGGCTTACTCCTGGCTCCATGCTCAGAAATTGCTCCTGGCAGGCACGGGGGACCATATGGGGCACCGGGATTCGAACCGATGACCTTTTGCATGAAAGGCAAACGCCTTACCTCCATGCTAGCTCCCGGGCCCCACAATGTACTATTTTATCATCTAAGAAAATAGTGTATTTAAATGTAATGCATTTATGAAAGTGAAAGTTGTCAGTGCCATATCATAGTACATTAATATTTATGGCACAAAGTTATGTGGGAAGAGCTGAGAATAAAATGATAATTGAAGGTTGGTGTTATGTCTGGCAGTGTGAGCAGTACCTATTGCTACCAAGAAAAGACACCCCTGGCTCTTTTCTTAGAAGTGATTACTTAGGTGCTTAGGGGACCATATGCTTTGCCAGGAATCAAACTGAAGTGAGCTGCATGCAAGGCAAGTGCCTCACCTCCTGTATAACTTCCTTAGCTCACAATTATAATTATTGTTTTTTTAGCTTTTGGGCCATGACCAGCTGTGCTCAGGGGTTACTCCTGACTCTCTGTTCAGAGATCACACCTGGCAGGTTAAGGGAACCATAAGGAATGTCAGGGATTGAACCCGGTTGGCCACATACAAGGTAAATGCCCTACTTGCTGGGCTATTGCTTTGGCCCCTCCTGATTATAATTCTTTTAGGTCAGTACATGGGGACTGAGTACAATGGTTAAGATACTTGCCTCAGGGCCCTGGAGATAGCATGGAGGTAGGACGTTTACCTTTCATGCAAAAGGTCATCGGTTCGAATCCCCGGTGCCCCATATGGTCCCCCATGCCTGCCAGGAGCAATTTCTGAGCATGGAGCCAAGAGTAACCCCTGAGCACTGCTGGGTGTGACCCAAAAACCAAAAACCAAAAAAAAAAAAAAAAAAAAAAAAAAGATGCTTGCCTCACACCCAGCAGACCCTGTTTGAGTCCCCAACATTGCCAAGAGAAAGCCCTGAGCAGTACCTCTCTCATAGCCAAAAATCAGTTTATGCATTGAAAACTACAGAAGAATTATATGGAAAATAGTCATTTTAAATACTTGGAATATGTTTTTAATACTCTGTTTTTATTTATCACAAGGACCAAATTTAGAAGAATTAGCATGCCAGAGTCACTCCCTATGGTGCTCTGGCCCAACAGACCTAAGGGACCATCAGGATCTCATTGTGTGGGGCAAGGTGGGGAGGTCTGGTGGTTCCAGGGATTAAGTTCAGGGTCTCATACAAACTAGGCATGTGCTCAACCCCTTGCAAAATGTTCTGGCCCTAATTTTGCTGCTTGAGTAGTTTTCTAGTAGTTCTATTTTCTAAGTGCCATGACTATAGACAGAAACATCCAAAGTCAAAGGAGACTCCCTCCAAATAAAAACATCTCTAAAACAGGAATATCAAATCATGAATGACAATTTATATGCTGAGTACTAGGAAAGGAAATAGAGTTTTTGTTTGTTTTGTTTTGCCCTTGATCACTTCGTGCTAAATGAGAAGCATTTGATATTATTCAAAGGGAAGCTATAGACTCTCTTTTTAAAAATGTATGACTTATATTTTCAATCAGGAAAACATTCACTTTTTCCATTGTGTTTGTCTTCATCTAGGAGAACAAATGTAAAGGAGAAAAAAATGGATAAGCACTTTAAAGTTCTTTTAGGTGTACAATTCCATGACTATCATTCTAGAAATTCACTGCTATTATAGAATAAAGAAAATAAATAGTTATAAAAGAAATAATGGATACATGCTAAGAGTAGCTTATTTCTAGTTGAAAGCATAATTATGATACAGAGAACAATATGCCTTTTCATTTTATAAAGCATATTCATAAAAATGTAATCATATAGATAACTGAAACACCTGAATAGTAATTTTAAAATCAGTTTCATATGCATTATCTTTACATTTTATAAAAGTAACATACCAATTCACAGATAACCAATAATATCATTAATTTTCCTTCCCACTTTAATTTAGGATAATAATTATAACAAAAATGCTGTAGCTAAGAAAATATCTAAGTGCAAAATGTCATTATGATAGATTCTGTACAGAATAATATATCTTGAACATGAACTTTCATCTGTGAGATTTTTTTATGCTCTATGTAGGATATCAGGAAAGCAGATATAGATGAAGGAACAACTGAGTAAAATGAACAAAGAGAAAAGACAAATACAGGCATTGAAAACAACTTTCAGGAGGCACAAATGTGTTCAGTCACAACACCAGTGACTCTTCATTGGGGGTTATATTCTATTCCACAAAAGTCTAGGGTCTCCTCTATCACAAACCCCAGAGACAAGACATCCTAAGGCTTCAGATATTGAACTATAAATGTGACTCTAGGCACATAAAATAGGGAGCCAGGGGCCAGAGAGACAAAACAGAAGTTAAGATGCTTGTGCTACATGCAGCTGACTACAGTTCAATCTCCAGCATCACCTGGTCCCCAGAACAATACCAAGAGGAGCAGCAGCAGCAGAGTCAAGAGTAACCCCCCTGAACACCACTGAATGTGGTCACCCCCTCCAAACAAATATCTATCTATCTATCTATCTATCTATCTATCTATCTATCTATCTATCTATCTATCTATCTATCTATCCAGTGTTGCAGCTTTTATAGGAATTTCTATATGTCTATTAGGGGGACTGACAGAAGGCCCACTAGGATGTCATATTCTTAGCATGAATGGCTATTCAAATTATCCCTAAGGTATTTTTTATTTGTGTGTGCCTGGGAATTGTTCCTGGTGGTGTTAGGAGCCATAGGACATATACCAGGGATCCATCCAGGGTCAGTTGCAGGCAAGATAAAAGCCTGACCCCTGTACTTCTATTCTGTGAGCTTAAAGCTCTTAACCTCTGCTAATCTTAAAGCTCCAGCTATGTTAATTATTCTAATAGGACAGGGCACTTCCACAAATCAGAGTTATTTAATGATCCCTTTTGAGTCAATGAAACTGACACTCAGTTGCACCTCAAACTTAGATCTGGTGTCTACTCTCTAAACTCCGACTTTCCTCATATTTTTCTACCCTTTCTTTTTCCTCTTTTTCTTTCTCTCTTTCTTTCTCTCTTTCTTTCTTTCTTTCTTTCTTTCTTTCTTTCTTTCTTTCTTTCTTTCTTTCTTTCTTTCTTCTTTCTTTCTTTCTTTCTTTCTTCTTTCTTTTTTTTAATTACTCCTGGTTCTGCATTCAGAAACCACTTCTGTCAGGTTCGGGGGCTTTATGAAATGATGAGGATTGAACCTGGGTTGGCCGCATGCAAGGCAAATGCCCAACCCATTTTTTTAAATGTAAATACCCTTTATTTACATTCCAGTTATAACAAACTACCGTCATATTCATGTGTGTCCATACAGCATGTATTTTAAAAACACTACATTTAAATGAGAACTTTAAGATAGACACCAGCGGGGCCAGAGAGAAAGCATGGGGGTAAGGTATTTGCCTTTCATGCAGAAGGTCATCTTGGAATCCCGGCATCTCATATGGTCCCCCGAGCCTGCCAGGAGCAATTTCTGAGCGTGGAGCCTGGAGTAACCCCTGAGCACTGCCGGGTGTGACCCAAAAACAAAACAAAGCAAAAAGATAGACACCAGCCTGTTGCATTGGCTGGGGGTGCTAGGGTATGGGAGTGTATGTGGAGAAGTGGGGTGTGGGGGGTGAGGGGTGGGGAACGATTCAATTAATGCCCTGAAATTTAACATCAAAAAAATTTTTTATAAATACGTGAGAAGGGGCTAGAATGGTTGCGCAAGCTAGGGCATTAGCCTTGCATGCGGCTGACCTTGGACAGACTGCGGTTTGATCCCCCGCGTCCCATATGGTTCCCCAAGCCAGGCGCGATTTCTGAGTGCATAACAAGAGTAACCACTGTGAGTCACTGGGTGTGGCCCAAAAAGCAGGAAAAGAAATACGTAAGAAAAGTGTAAGTTACTCCATCAATTTACATATATGAATACATATGTATCTACAGCCTTAATTTCCTTCTCATAATGATAGGCATTTTTAAATCTAGATTGGCTTTTAGAGATTAAAATAATATCACAAGGGGAAAAAACCAAGGTGAACATTTTTAATGGAAACTAAGGAGATACAGTAGCAAATGAAATGAGTGAGTTTTGATTAAATTTTTTTTTTTTTGGTTTTTGGGTCACACCCGGCAGTACTCAGGGGTTACTCCTGGCTCCATGCTCAGAAATTGCTCCTGGCAGGAACGGGGGACCATATGGGGCACCGGGATTCGAACCGATGACCTTTTGCATGAAAGGCAAACGCCTTACCTCCATGTTATCTCCCGGGCCCTTGATTAAATTTTGTTTCTAAAACAGCTAAACACTTTAGCACCATATATATGTATATATATATGTATATATATATACATATATATATGTATACATATATATGTATATATATGTATATATATACATATATATATGAGGCTATATATATATAGCCTCATGGAAGTGCTATTAACAACTAGGAATATAACTTAATTTGACTTGGATTCTTTTTTGTTTGTTTGTTTGTTTTTTTGTTTTTTTGTTTTGTTTTTGTTTTGTTTTGGGGTCACACCCGGCAGTGCTCAGGGGTTACTCCTGGCTCCATGCTCAGAAATTGCTCCTGGCAGGCACGGGGGACCATATGGGGCACCGGGATTCGAACTGATGACCTTTTGCTTGAAAGGCAAACGCCTTACCTCCATGCTATCTCCCGGGCCCCAACTTGGATTCTTTTAAGAAAAAAATGTTGCAACGATTTTAGTTTCAACTTGAACTTGAGCTCTAGAAATGATCCAGCTATGGTTGTATATGTCCATTTTAGAAGTAATGGTTTATTTCTGGATGCCTTTGAAAACTGACTTCATGTGTATTTGGGGGTGGGGGCAGGCATTTTCTCTTGCAGTCTCATCAAACTGAGACAGTGAAGGAAAGGAAAGAACGATGGCATTACAACAGGCAGAGTATGAATTTCTGTCCTTTGTATGACAGCAGACTCCTCCAGAGCTCTGTTCACTTGCAGGTATTTTTTTCCCCTTGGTAAAGTGGAGTCTTGACTCGTATCACCTCACTTGACTCTCTGAACTAGTCTTAATAAGTGTCTGTGATTCATTGTCGACTTGGTTGCTGATCCATTAATCTTAATTTGTTCAGGCTGATTGCATTTTTAAATGGTCTATTTCCCAAATGAGTTGATAAGAGTATGAAGGCATTACCATTTTGGTTTAGGTTCATCTATGACTCAGCCCCACAAAGATAGCTGCAGAATAATATGGGTTACGGTGGCTATACAAAGTAGTTTCAATGCTTTTGTCTTAAAGATCAAAATAAGTGAAGACTGAGCAAAAATAGGTTTTACAATGTGTACTGAAAGCTGAACTGACTCAGTAGGTTATTTCACGTCATTGTTTCTAAAAATAAATAAACTTGTCTTTACAGAGGGTGATATTTTCCTTGTCTTTTTCTTTGAACTTTTATTCCTTAAGCTTTCATCTTTATTTGTTTAAGTACTTGCAGCAGTAATGTTGAAAGACAGCTTTAAGAGTATTATCTTTGATATTTGTAATTCTGACTATATATATTATTCATAAGAGTGATGAATAAACCATGACTAGAAAGCTAAACTATGAACATTTTTTTAATCCATAAAATTGGTTTAAGTAGTAAGACAGAGAATTAAAGCTAAGTGTCCATAGGTTTTCATTTTGCAAAATTTTGGTCATTTCTATTTATTTTTTCTTTCCTTTTTTTTTTTTTTTTTTTTTTGTTTGAGCTGTGCTCAGGGGTTACTCCTGGCTGTCTGCTCAGAAATATCTTCTGGCAGGCACGGGGGACCATATGGGGCACCGGGATTCAAACCAACCACCTTTGGTCCTGGATCGGCTGTTTGCAAGGCAAACACCGCTGTACTATCTCTCCGGGCCCCTTATTTTTTCTTTTTTAAAAATTGATTTGTGGCTAGACAGAGTATGGTTAATAAAGAATTTGCCTTGCATGCAGCTGATTCAGGTTCAATCCCATGCAGTACTTATGATCCCTCAAGCTGAGAGTGATCCCTGAGCACCAACTCTTAGTAAACTCTGAACACAGCTGTATGTGGCCAAACAAAACAATCTAAAAACTGATCTGTTATTGATTCATAATGGTAATATAAGGGACTTTCATGAGAGGGAGGAGCACCATTTTAGAGCCGAATTAGGAGTCTTCATTACAGAAACCAGTGACAATGAGCAGACTAGCATCCAAAGAACTAGGGCTCCTAAGAACAGCCAAATGAGTTTATAAAGGCAAAAATCACACCCTAGTCAGACAATGTATGCAATGAGTAAGGGACTGCAGAATTTGTGAATAGCAGAGCAAATTACAGAAGAAAAAAATAAGCTAGTTAATGGTTAAATTGACTTACAGTCTTGGAGAACGAGTGGCTTAGGGTTAGTAGGGACAATCACCATTTGGAGTGGGGGTAATTCTTGGAGCTGAATAGTTTGTTTATAGGCTGTATTTGTTACTGGGTGACACCTAACCCTTGGAACAACAGAGAAGAGTTCCCTTCCTGCTGACAGGCTAGGAGGCAATAAAGATGGAGTTCTTATGTTAGGAGCTCCTTAGCTCAAGAGAGTTCCAGGGACTATTAATGGCTCAACAATATAGGATTCAAGGTACCTACCACCACAGTTCCCCTGCCTTTTGGTGAGTTCCCCTCATCAAATTTTGGATAATTTGATTCATACGTGTCAGGTTTAATTATTTTTTATATTGGAGGCTTAAGCAATAGTACAGCAAGTAGGTTGTTTGCCTTGCATGCGGCTGACATGGGTTCGATCCTTGGCCTCCCCAATAGTATTGTCAGAAAACAAAACAAAAGGGGCCGGAGAGATAGCTTGGAGGTAAAACGTTTGCCTTTCATGCAGAAGGTCGGTGGTTTGAATCCCGGCATTCCATGAGCCTGGCAGGAGTGATTTCTGAGCGTGGAGCTGGGAGTAACCCCTGAGCACTGCTGGGAGTGACCCCCCCCCTCCCAAAATAAGAAAGCAAAACAAAAGATGCTGGTACAATAATAATAACTATTATTTATTTTGGTGTCTGAGATACAATCCAGAGTCTCATACATCAGGACACACATTCTACCACTAAGTTATATTCCTATCTTGGTATTTTTTCAGATTTAATAAAAACAAAAAGATTGGGGCCCGGGAGATAGCATGGAGGTAAGGCGTTTACCTTTCATGTAGAGGGTTGTTGGTTCGAATCCCGGTGCCCCATATGGTCCCCCGTGCCTGCCAGGAGCAATTTCTGAGCATGGAGCCAGGAGTAACCCCTGAGCGCTGCTGGGTGTGACCCAAAAACCAAAAAAAAAAAAACAAAAAAACAAAAAAAATAACAAAAAGATTATGCAGAGCCAGAAGAATAGATTAGGAAAAATTTGGGGAAGGAGTTTGACCCACACCCTTCAGTGCTCAGGAGTTTCTCCTAATAGTGCTCAAGACACCACATGCGGTATGAGTGACTGAACTGTCTTGATTAGCTGTAATTAAGGTCTTACCTTACATATCTCTTACCCTGAATTAAGACATTTTAAATACATTTTTAAAATTTTTCATTTTATTTAAACTGTGATTTACAAGATTCTTTATAATTGGATTTCAGACATATAATGAATCAAGATCAATACCACCACCAATGTCAACCTCCCTCCACCAAGATCCCAGAGTGCATCCTACACCACCTTTTGCCCCTAGTCTGCCAGTATAACAGGCCAATTTTAAGTTTAGAATGCTAAAGTTTAAGTCTCTTGATTTCATTGTTGTTGACTTTGGCTTGGATATTTGGTTCTGTCTTTTATTCATCTCCACCAATGCACCTAAGACCACTTGGCAAGACATTTTAAATACTTAGAATACTCACTTCAAAAATCTTTCTAAAAAGTTTATTCATGGGGAACCAAAACTTTCCTGTTGGGACATTTGCTGTTATTTCTTCACTGTTTTTTCTTTCTGCTTTTATTTATCTACTTATTTATTTGTTATTTTTGGTTTTGGACCACATCTGGCAACTTTCAGAGTTCCACACTGTTAGTGGTGCTTGGGAGATCAAGATGGTGACAGGATCACACCCAGTGGGTCATGTGCAAGACTAGCACCCTGGGCATGTACAATCTCACTGGTCCTCATTTCAGCTTTCATAATTTTTGGCTTTTTTATTTTTATTTGTATTGATGAGGGTGGTGTGTGATGCTCGGTGGGCTAATTCCTTGCTTTATGGTCAGAGATCCCTCTTAGTGGTACTCACAAGATCATATGTAGTGTTAAGGAATCAAACCAGAGTCAGCTGTGCCCAAGAAAGGAACTTTTTTTGGATTGGGTGGAGTGGGGGTTTGGGGCACACCAGAGGTACTCAGGGCTCACTCCTGGCTCTGCACTCAGCTTTCTAGCAAATTTTGTTTTTAGAACTATCTTTCAAATTATTTTTCTGACAGTCCTGGAGTACAGTGGGTAAGGCACTTGTCTTCCACGCGACTTACCCAGTTTCAATTCCCAGCATCACAAACGGTCCCCTGAGTTCCACCAGGAGTGATTCCTGAGCATCAACAAATGTGGTGCTACAAACCAAAACAAGAAATAACCAGAATACTTACCTGGCAGGGGAGATACCATGATCACAAAGGTGGTTTCCTCAGGGCGAGGCTCACCCCTTGCACTCCGAGTGTGTTGACCCCTGCGATTTCCCCAAATGTGGGAAACTCGACTGCATAATTTGTGGTAGTGGGGGACTGCGTTCGCGCTTTCCCCTGAAAAAAAGAAAAGAAAAGAAAAGAAAAGAAAAGAAAAGAAAAGAAAAGAAATAACCAGAAAACCTGTTAAGTGTTAACATTACTGTAAACATCTAAATAAGATTATAATAATGAATCAAAACAATGAGTTTACTAAGCCTGTGGGAGGGAGTGGTAGAAGGGAACCAGGGGATATTGCTAGAGAAACTGGTGGTGGGGTGGTGTTGGAACAGTATGTACCTGAACTCTATTATGAATAGTATTATAAATCACAGTGCCTAAATAAAAAATGTTTAATTAAAATTAAAAATATTTTTTGATTTTTGAGCCATACTCAGTGGTGCTCAGGGGTTACTCATGGCTCTGCTCTCAGAAATTACTCCTGGCAGGCTTGGGGGAACATATGGAATGCCAAAGATCAAACCGGGGTCAGATGCATGCAATCCAAGATCTTTTTTTAACATGTCTCAAATATTAAGCAGCTCTGGCTACCAACTCCAGCATCAAGCCAGGACTATTTGCTTTGCCCTTGATTGTTTTAAGATCAACTCCTAGTGAGGATCTCTTTATCCATTGCCAGGGTGCTAGTTGTTTTGTTTTTTTTTTTAATTCAGTTTGTGCAAGTAACTTTTTTTTTTTTTTTTAAGTTTTTGGGTCATACCCGGCAGTGCTCAGGGATTACTCCTGGCTCTACGCTCAGAAATCGCTCCTGGCAAGCTCAGGGGACCATTTGGGATGCAAGAATTTTATCACCATCCTTCAGTATGAAAGGCAAACGCTTTATCTCCGTGCTATCTCTCTGGCCCCAGGGTGCTAGTTTTATAGCTGCTAGTCCCATTCATGAGACTTATTTTTTTTATGACATAATCATCTTCCAAAAGAACATATACAATAATCTTTGGGTAATTTTATTTAAATACATAATACAAATAATACAAATACAAATAATACAAAATACATAATACAAATAATACAAAAACACAAACATTCAGCCTATAAAAAATGACAACTAAATTTGGAGAACTTTGGGGCCAGAGAAATAGTAGAATGGGGAAGAAATTTGGCTTGCATGAGGCCAATCTCTGCACAGCTAACGGTTCCACAACCACTGTCAGGAGTGATCCCTAGCAGAGTCAAGAATAGTTCTGAGTACAACTGAGTGAAGCCCCAAAATAAAAACAAAGCAATTTTGGGGGAAAATTTAGTTATGAATAAAGATGGCAGCACATATTTTGGTGGAATAAAATCTATCTTCCACATTCTGAAAAAAAAATCCTTTTATTCGCTCAGAAGTCGCTCCTGGCAGGCCGGGGGGACCATATGGGGAACCGGGGGATCGAACCGTGGTCCGTCCTAGGTTAGCGCAGGCACCTTACCTCCAGCCCCACCGCCCGGCCCCAAAAAATCCTAAATTATTTAGTTACATTCATCATAATGGAGGTTCCCTATCCTGAGAAAGAATGTCTTTTCATCAGTTTTTTAAATGTAAATAGAACAGACATTTTAATGTATATATTAAAGTTAATGTTTTCTTCATAGTTTATAAGTTTCACAATAATTGAGAATATTTTTTTTTTGGTTTTTGGGCCACACCCAGCGATGCTCAGGGGTTACTCCTGGCTATGCGCTCAGAAGTCACCCCTGGCCTGGGGGACCATATGGGGCACCGGGGGGTTGAACTGCGGTCCATCTAGGCTAGCGTGGTAAGGCAGGCACCTTACCTCCAGCGCCACCGCCCGGCCCCCAATAATTGAAAATATTTGAATTTTAAAGACTTAAGGTATTCAAGCACTATTTTTCTTTCTCTGTGGCATGGTTGGAAGCAAAGTTAATTTTAATTAATTTTAATTAATGTTGAAATGTTAATTGTATTTAGAAATGATATAAAATAGATAAGTAAGGGAGATTAGTTTGTCTATTCATTAGAATTAAATAGGCTCTAACTTAAAATCGGTCTCAAATTTTAAGGAATAAAACTGTTGACTAAAATGTTGATTAAAACACAATAAGATACAGAAAATTCATTTGGGAAATCAATTTGTATTATAGTCTATTAGTTCCCTCAGACAGTGAAAAATCATATGAGATTGCTTGCAAATGGAACTGATCAAAAGAATTTTCGAGAGAAATGAGTTGCTGCTGTTCTCAGTTTGAAACAACGCTACTTCTGCATAAATCATTGCATCCTACATCCCTCTTGAATGATCGAAATAACATTAAGCTTTATTATTCCCTAACAGTTTTTCTCTCCATCCACTTCCAGCAATGTGGCTAATGCCTGGCCACATTTCCAGGACCCACACTCAGAACCAACCTCCTGCCTACATTTTCAAACCTGACTGTGTTTTCGTGTTCCTTTTTTCCCTTGTTACTGTCTACTTAATGAGTACAATCTGACAAATTACTCATACCAATTTAATAACCTTCTAGTACAGTGGTTTAAAATGAGGCCAGATTATTAAGCAATGAAAAATGACTCCAAAATAGTTTCTCAAGGGAAACAGTTGATCACTACTTTGAGTTTTTATGACCACATGTTTGTGACAACTCCTTCCCTCATAACCTTGAGAGTTATGAAGATCATTCCAAATAAGTGACTATAAATCTTTTATAGCATCTTTACGTGTTATGCCCTTCTTCACAGAGTAAGGTAGTTGCCTTGGAAACAATGACAATGGCTAAATACAGGCAGAAAGACTTGACGCTCTATATGCCACATGTTAAATACAGCTCTTGGCTTCCTTCAGAGCAGAAGAGAGGAAAGTTGATGAACCCCATGCTAAAAATAATGCTGAAAATACTCAGATTACCTGAGCATGATTGTGGGTTAGCCCTATACATCTCCTCTTCCCACCCCAGTATCTTTGAAATGGCCTTTATTTACTTATTTCTTTTTCCTTTTTTTCTTTTTTTTTTTTTTTTTTTTTTTTTTTTTTTTTTTTTTTTTTTTTTTTTTTTTTTTTTTTTTTTTTTTTT
>PVKC010003617.1:0-16058 GCA_004027635.1 Crocidura indochinensis | reverse complement strand
CTGAAGCAATAGCACAGCGGCAGGCCATTTGCCTTGCACACGGCTGACCCAGGACAGACCTGGGTTTGATCCCGGGCATCCTATATGGTTCCCCGAGCCAGGAGCGATTTCTGAGGACAGAGTCAAGAGTAACCCCTGAGCATCACTGGGTGTGCCCCCCCAAGAAAGAAAGAAAAAAAAAAGAAAGGAAGGAAGGAAGGAAGGAAGGAAGGAAGGAAGGAAGGAAGGAAGGAAGGAAGGAAGGAAGGAAGAAAAAGAAAGAAAGAAAGAAAGACAAAGAAAGAAAGAAAAAGAAAGAAAGAAAGAAAGAAAGAAAGAAAGAAAGAAAGAAAGAAAGAAAGAAAGAAAGAAAGAAAGAAAGAAAGAAAGAAAGAAAGAAAGAAAGAAAGAAAGAAAGAAGAAAGAAAAAGAAAAGGTGGAGCCTGGAGATAATATAGGACTTAGGTCATGTGTCTAGCATGCATTCAACCCTGGTTCTTTCCTCAACATCAATGGAATCACAGGATGCAGTCCTTGAGACCCTGGGGTATTACCGGGTGCGACTTTGGAGGCCTCCAGCATCACTGGAGTGGCCCAGTATACTCCTACATGGCAAGACCTCAGTACCACCACTCTAAGCTCCTAAGCTCAACTGTCTAAGAATCACCAATGGGGCCCTGGGTACTAATCTTCCCTTCCCCTAAATAGACAAATTAAAAAAGAAAAAGAAAAAGAAACTTCCCTCTAGTATGGGTAGTCGACAAAGGGAATTTGTCAGTTTGCTCTGAGTGAAGGACATAGGGTCACTCTTGATCATCTATTACCAGCTTCCTGGTTTGAGATTTGGATGTATATTGGACTTGGTAAACATCACCCACTAAGGAACAGATAGCAAATGCTATCAGGTCTGTGGAAAGAATCCTCCTGTCTTGTAGAACAAAAGCAGTTGCAAAGGAAACAAATAAGCTTGTGTTTCAATAAAACTTTATTTACAAAACTCATTCCTGAATACAAAGCATCCTAGGGAACACTTTTCAAGTTCTGCTGATAACATTTAATAGGATTCCTTCTCCTTAGATCCCTTAAGAGATAAAAATTATTAGATAGGAACTAAAAAATGATGTGATTCAAGTAGTAAAGAGTGATTTTGGAAAAGAAGAAAATAAGAGAGACCAGTGTATAAATTTGAAAAAAAAAAATAAATGATTTCTAAAAATAAAAGCTAAAAGTAACTAAAATAAAATATCAGTGAAAATTATATAAGAAAATAACATATAAGTTATCATTAAAGTTAAGTATTAGTAGAAAAGTTAAAGAACAGGAACAAGAGCTGAGAAATTGTTTATTAGGTCTTAATAAATTACCCAAACTCAAGTATTGCTTATGGGAGCTAATGTAGGAAAACCTTTATAATTTATATTGTGAAAATAAATGTACATATCTGATTAAAAAAACAAAGTCACCCAGTCCTGGTTCAGAAGGCAATAGGAAAATAAATCCAGTAACTGAATAACTAAATGTGTTTAAGGTAACATTTATCAATTTCCCCCTGTCCATGCTGCCATTACTAGTATAATAATGTCTTTTCTCTCATACTTTCAAAGCCATCACCAATTTCCTGTTGCCTAACATTAAAACTTGGGCATTGTCACCCTCCTTTTCCTCAATACTCAGAACAAGTTTATTGTGATTGCTTATATATTTTCAAAAAAAATGTATTCTTTTTGGGGGGTAGAAGAGCATTGGGGGCCACACCTGGTGGTGTTCAGGTGCTAGTTCTGACAGCATTATTATATTGGCATTGAATTATACCTACATAATGAAGCTATAGTTTTTACTCATTAGTCTCATAAATTTCCTGTATAATTCTGGGTCTTCTTAATAGAGATATAAATATATACATTTATTTCTTTATCTTTTTTTTGTTTTAGATAGTAGGATTTCTTGGTGGGTGTGGGACTAAAAAGGGAAGCCTTGAGGCCCTCAAGCATGCAGGGCCCAATATATGTCAGGGATCTATTTGACTCCACAGATATCTGAGATTGTCATATTGTGCATTGTTAGCTAGCATGTTTCAAATTCATTGGCATAAAATTCGGTGAGGCCCCAGTTCTTGGAGATATATATATGTCTTCAAATGGCCAGGGATCATGAACTTGAGCCTGTGTAGTGATCAAATCACATGCAATTTTGTGTGAATAGCCACAATGAGCTGACAGTTGTGGACACTGGCCACTATGTCTTGAGTGAAGCCTAAGCTAGGCATGAGGGCATGAGATAATAATTTCCACCAGGAAGGAACCAAGGTCCCTTAGAGCATGCATACAAGCATCAGGATGCATATAATGACGTTTTCAGCCATTGCCCCCCAGCTCCCATGGGAGGTGAAGAGTACAGGCAGCTTAATTGGCTGCAGAATTTTTTCATGTCTTATGCTTCATTACAGCAGAACCTAGTCTGACATTATGCTAAGACTGAGATGTTATTTCATAACAACATGAGCCTCCTAAAAGACATTTATATCACAACAGGGATTTTCTGGGGGGGAGGAGAGAAAGAGAGAGAGAGAGAGAGAGAGAGAGAGAGAGAGAGAGAGAATTATAGCCTTACCTAGAGAGAAAGCCTGATTTTGTAGAATAATTAAATAAGGACTGAAGACAAAAACTTGACAGACTAAGGTTAAAATTAAAAAAAAAAGGCAGAATAATCCCTATCATTTGAGATAGGATATTCTGGGAGCAAGAGAGCTCTTAAGGACCCTTAAATCACATCCCTAGAGACTATTCCTCTATTGTTTGATCTTCTCTGTTTAACTAGATTCAAGAACCTTGATTGGAAGATAGGAACATAGATATCCTCCATTACTTTTGGGTCTTTGTCCTGCCTTTTATAACTCATTCTGGGTTCACAAAAGGTGTCAAATTCATGCTGGTTAATGACATAATTGGGCAAATATGTCTGTATATAGCATGACTCTTGAACTGAAATGCATCATGGTTTAATGCTACTTCCATCTTACAGGTTATTTCCCATAGAGTCCCTTTCTGGAAAACATTTCCTCCCAAGGAAAAAGTCATAGCCTGTGCTGGGAATGTAGCTCAGTAGCATAGCCTGGTCAGTTTAAATGAGGTCATGGAGTCAATTCCTAGCACCTAATTAGTTAACTAATTAAAATTAAATCCTAGGACAATAGTAAAGGTATTGGGACACTTGTCTTGCAGACAGTTGACCTTGGTTCAATCCCTGGCACTGCTTTGGTTTCCTGAACTCTGGTAGAAGTGAGAAACAGGAATAAATTCTGAGCACCACTGGAGGATGCTTTTGAATATAAGTAAATCAAAAGCATTTAGTCAATATAAATGTGTGGATTTCATTTCCTTTGAAACATTGACCTGTTTTGATGCATATCAGTATGTGGCAGAGACTCAAACCATGGCTTCATCCCTTTCAAGTAAACACTCTACCATTGAGCTCCTGTTCTGGTCTGTAAGCTCATTTTCATCATTGTAAACAGGACACACATTTGTTTCTTTCCATATTTTTCATTTTCTATGATGGTTACACCTAAGATGTGTGGTACAAAAAGAATCAAGCTTGACTACTCATTTAAATTTTGTCTCCAATATTTAGACTCTGACATTAACACAGGCGGTTTCCATTTGTTTCTGGCAGGTTGTTGGAAGGCTTTGGAACCATAATAGTAGAGACTGTGTGTGAAGTGCCATAGAGAACAAAGCAGGTAGTATTTTAAGCAAAATTACTTTAAAATAAAGCAATGATGACTAGCTTCTTTCAAAGAAGCAACAAAAAACTGGTACACTTTAAAAATCATAACCAGTAATCCTTACAGGATTGTTGCTATAATCAGACAAGGCAAAAGTACAGATAGTTCTTGTTATAACCTCACCCAACCTGAATCACCATGAGCTGCCATAGGTAGAGAGTACCAAACTGTGAGATCAATAGAGATTAAAAACAAACAGAAAGCAGAAGCCTGAGCAATAACATAGGTAGGGCACAAGGCTCCTTGCATGAGGCTGGTTCCATCCCCAAGCCTGCCAGAAGTGATTTCTGAGCCCAGAGCAAGGAGTAACTCCTAAGCCCTGCTGGGTGTGGTCTCCAAATAAAAACACAAACAAACAAAAAACTATGATCCTTAATAATATCACATAGTTCAAAAATCACCAGGTGTTCACCCAATATGAACCCAGTCAGAAGAGATCCCTTAGTGCAGGTCTAGGAGTGAACCCTGAGCACCACTGGGTATGGCCCCCCCAAAGGAAAAAGAAAATACTTTGGGGTACCAGGGATTGTGCCTCAATAATAAAATGCTTATCTTTTTTTTTTTTTTTTAAAATGCTTATCTTGAGAGTGTCAGGTCCTTCAATTGCCAAGACTACAGAAAAAGAAAAAAACTTTAGAAATCATAATCGAGGGTCATTAAATAGAGACTTAGTAGGATAGTACAGTGGGGTAGATGCTTGCATTGTTTTCAGCTTACCAAGATTTAGTATTCAGCCTCATAAATTGTCCCCAGAACATTGTCAGGAGTGATCCTGAACTCAGAGCCAGAAGTAAGCCATGAGAACAGTCATGACTCTAAAATAAAACAAAAAATGTATCAAGTGTATAATTGACTTTAAGATAATGTAAGACACTATAAATGATAACACTAAAATATTATTTACAAAGCCAGAGAGATGGTATAAAGGTTAAGGTACTTGTCTTGTAGCTGCCTCTGATTGGACTAAATGACCTATGTACGCTCTACATATGGTCAGGGAACTACACATGATCTCCAGTACTTCCATAAGGGATCCCTGAGTATATGTGTTCCTGAACACCACCAGGCCTGGCCCCCAAGACCCCTAAAATAAAAAGTAAGTAAATAATAAATAACAAAATTAAAAATATGTCTTAAGGGCCCGGAGAGATAGCACAGCAGCGTTTGCCTTGCAAGCAGTCGATCCAGGACCAAAGGTGGTTGGTTCGAATCCCAGTGTCCCATATGGTCACCCGTGCCTGACAGGAGCTATTTCTGAGCAGACAGCCAGGAGTAACCCCTGAGCACTGCCGGGTGTGACCCCCCCAAAAAAAAAACAACAACAAAAATGTCTTAAGAGTTTCATTTATTTTTACAGTGCTAGGAATGTAATTACAGACTTACAAAAGCAAAACACAAGCTCCTCCACTGAGTTGTACCTCTGAGGCAGCTTGTTTCTTTATTATTTTATTTAATTGGTTTTGTGGCCACACCCAACAGTGTTCCAGACTCTATATCTAGCTCTATCCTCCAGGATCATTTCTGGCAAAGCATATTTGAGATGCCAGAGATCAAGCCAAGCTTTGCTTCATGCAAGGCAAGTACCTTATCCATTGTACTGTCTCTCCAAACTTCTTTTTTTTTTTTTTTTTGGTTTTTGGGTCACACCCGGCAGTGCTCAGGGCTTACTCCTGGCTCCATGCTCAGAAATTGCTCCTGGCAGGCACGGGGGACCATATGGGGCACCGGGATTCGAACCGATGACCTTTTGCATGAAAGGCAAACGCCTTACCTCCATGCTATCTCCCGGGCCCCCTCTCCAAACTTCTTTTAGTCATGTTGATTAAAGGTTCACTTTAATTTAACCATCACATCATCTGATATAATCTTGACAATTTCATTCTCAATCTGTGTTGCTTTCTTCAGTTCACGAAGTGTTGACTTAACATGTAGAAAACTCATCTGACGGGGGCCCGGGTGGTGGTGCTGGAGCTAAGGTGCCTGCGCTAACCTAGGACGGACCGCGGTTCGATCCCCCGGTTCCCCATATGGTCCCCCGAGTCTGCCAGGAGTGACTTCTGAGCGAATAGCCAGGAGTAACCCCTGAGCGTCGTCGGGTGTGGCCCAAAAACAAAAAAAACAAAAACAAAAAAAAAAACAAAAAAAAAAGAAAACTCATCTGAATGTTAAGTTTGAATGCTGATGATCTTGCACCTTCTAAAAATCTGAATGAACACATGATTTGGAAGAACCTTAAAATATCAGCTTCAACCAAGTGATAACCTCTGTGAATATTTTGCTAACTTTGTAGCTCTTTCTTAGCTTCCTTAAACATGTTTTATTAGAGAATCTTCCATTTGGCAATCTGTGATGGAAAAACTGGATAGGATCCTCTAAAATGGAGAGACGTTTTATCACTTAAATATGTATTTACCCCAGAATCAGAACTTCAGTGTTCTGAAAGTGAGTGATCGTTGTGTGTGTCAAAGGGGAGTGTTTCATTTAGGCTCGCCAGTGATGGCTAACCTTTTTGAGCCCGAATGCTCATACCCGGTCCTCCAATGGCCAGCCCGGCCCTATTGGCAGGTGAGCTTCAAAGCAGACAGACACCGGCACACTTGCCTCCCACTGCACGCCGCATATCTTAATTGCGGACCTTCCTGCGTGCCAGCTGCAAGGCCTTCACGTGCCAACACTGGCTCACGTGCCATAAGTTCACCATCGAGGATAGGGGGTGATTGCTTTTGTTTTGTATGGATTTGGGTTTGGGGTCACACCTGGCTGTGCTTACTCCTGGCTCTATGCTCAGGGATCATTGCAGTGCCAAGGATGGAACTAAGGTTAGCTGTGTACAAGGCAAATGCTTTATCTGCTATACTATTGCTTTAGCCCTGGTTGACTGTTTTATGAATGTTTTAGGAGGAAGTGTTGCCAAATGAGGTCGCAGAGCCTAAGAACACTTTAGGGTGCACTGGAACCATTTGTTCTGGATCAGGGCTTAGTGGTCAGTGATGATGATGAGCAACTCCTGGCAACAGTTTTCAGAAAGAACAATCCAAAAAGACTTTTTGCTGCCCTGTGGATTCGTTCCAAGGCACATTTTTGTCTCTGGATGATCAAAGCATGGTCTGATAGGCTCCAAAAGCAATAATTGGCATAATTAGCCAATAATTTTGCAGCAGAGTTATTAGCAACTGCTAGCTAACTCGTTTGCATGCTAATGTTTGGGTGGGGAGATAAAAGGTTTTGAGACTGACATTTTTTTAAAAATGGACTTGAGGTCTTGCTAGCACTGGCTGTTGGAATCATGTATAGGAAATGGTGCTTAGACTGTGTCCTCGGAGAAACCTTTGAAGGAGCTAGTGCAAGGTGGAGGTGGTTTCTAAGTCTCCGTGGTCCACAGTGCCCTTCCCTACATAATGCTGTAAAGGAGGACAAAGAACAAAGAGAAGTGAATTAGCTGAGGTTTACAGTTCTAGTATATGGCCACAAGAAAGAAGAGTCAAATCACCTGCCACCTCTCAAGATAGAAAAGCAACACCGCTACTGCAGACAGAGTCAGGCAAACAAAAGGCCACAGTGCCACACTCAGCTGTGAGAGAAAATATAGCTAATGACTGGTTTGGGCCCTTCCCAAGCATGGAAACAAAATTAGGAGCATCCCTAAGTGGGAAGCTTCACATCCTTCAGGCTCACATTGGCTACCAAAGGATTCTTTTGTTTTGGCATTTTTCACCCTCAAGGAAAGGATGCTTTCTCTTTTGGGAGGAAGCTGGGCACACCCTTTGGTACTCAGGGGCAATTCCTAGCCCTATGAAAGGATTTGGCAGTGCTCAGATGGGCAGTGCTAAGATTGTGTCTGGGTCACAGACACTTCTGCCATTTGTAAAGAACGTTATCTTACTTCCTGAAACCCATGTCTCTGGGCCAGAGGCTAGGAATTTTTCCTTTTTGTTTTCTGTTTGTTTTGTTTTATCTTTTTTTTGAGGGGGGCGCTTTTCAACCATACTTGGCAATACAGGCATACTCCTAGTGGTGCTCTCGTGATTATATGGAAGTGCCCAGGATTGAACTAAAGTCAGCTGCTTGCAAGGCAAGGCCTAAACCCCTGCATTGTGTCACTGGTCCCATGAATTCTTTCTCTCTGTTGACCAGCAGCAGAGAAACCATACACTTTTACTCCTACTTTCCAAATTGTGGAGTGGTGGATGGTGATGTGGGAGATAGTCTAATGTCCTGGGAGCAGGATAGATATATTATCTCTATTTTTTCTTAGGAACAATAGGGAATTACGGGTTGTTTGCTGCAGCAACCTGGAGTCTGTTTAAAACCTAACTGCCTTTTGGAATATTCTTTCCCTAGGACTCATTTCTGAGAGTAAAAGTGGCAGTTGGTAGGTGGGGCATGTCCTTTAATGTTCTACAACTGTCCTTGATGATTATTTCTTTGTTCTTGAATATTTTAATAATGTTCACTGTAAATCTTATAAATTAGAATTATAGTGTTCTAAGATTTATGAAAATTACTAAACCAGAAATAATTGAAATGCTCTAAAACTAAACTTAGAATTTTAGTGAAAAGTTGTGTTTTAATCAATATCAAAAAAAAAACCAAACCAAAATGGTAAACTGTGATAACTTATAATTTCTGAATATACAAAGGCAAACTCTTACTATTTATTTACCATGGTGTTGCCAGAAAGTGGGTGATACATACTGTTAATAAGTACACAATGGAGTAAAATTACTTCATTATTGCAACGAAGTAAAAGTTCATTTGTTTTGTGTTCTGCCTTTGTTCTTTCTTTGAATTTACATAATGCCATACCTATGGAGGGAAGCTGCCCTATCTAGAAAATACTTTCTTTGGGGCTGGAGAAATAGCACAGCAGCGTTTGCCTTGCAAGCAGCTGATCCGGAACCTAAGGTGGTTGGTTCAAATCCTGGCATCCCATATGGTCCCCGGTGTCTGTGATGGGTGTGGCCCAAAAACCAAAAAAAAAAAAAAAAAAAAAAAACCTTTTTTTTCTCTATTCTTCTACCTAATGTTCATTTAAGCTTTCTTTAATGGCAATAGTAAAAATAAGTACGATTACATAGTGAATAGTAAAATAAAAACATTTCTCTCAGTGATTGATGCCTAATCATCTTGCAATTTTAAAACGAGATAACAGTTCTCTACTCTTTACATACCCCACTGCCATCCCTTCTTCAAAGCTGAATATTTCCTCTTTGCCTCCTCATCCTCCACTTGGGAAGTTATTTGGACTAGGAAAATGTCCAAAAAATGTCCAGAAACAAATTTAATATCAGTAGATACTTTCTGAAGACTCCTGATAATAAAAAAAAGTCCCATTGATTTAAATAAAAATAAAATCAGGAATTTTCTAAGTGCATTTCTGAACACTGAATTCTTCAAAAACAATTGTATTTAAAATATTACAAATCACATCTCCCTGCAAAGTTTTGCCTTTGTTTAGATTAGAAATTTTATTTTGTTGCATGTGACAGAAACATCAATTTGTTCAAGTGAAAAGATAAGGCAATGCATTTGGTCACACAATGGTGAAAGCAAATGGTCAGAGAGCTCCAGGGGCTTGAGATCAGGGTCTGGAACAGGGATCTGGTGTCCAGGAAACTAAGTCTATAACTATCTGTCTGTTTTTACTGAGCTCTGGTCTTCTGAACGTTCCACTGGAGAGTAAAGAAGGTGACCAAAGAAACTCAAAGTTTGATCTGAAGAAGGCAGTCTCACCTCTCACGTGGAAGTTCTGGGCAAAGAATTTTTGCCATGTTTATTCACCATAGGAATGCCTGAAGGAGGGAGGACTAAAGGCCCTGGCCCAGTTTTTGGATGATGGCTGTAATGAAGCAGTGTGGAATGGAAATGTTTCCCAGCAGAAGGAAAAGCACTAAACCAAACCAGAAAGATGATATTAGAACTGGGAGACAATAACATTTTTACTATAAAGTATGACTGTATCATTTTTATTAAGAATTTGTATTCAGCAGAAGATAAACTTAGGCATCCATGTTGAGTAATCTGAAGCAAACTTAACATAGGTTAAAAAAAGAGTGACAAGGACTCCAGGAAACTACAATGATTTCACTGGAAATCAAGAGGTTACCGCTCTGAGGTCTGATGAAGGGTGCAGACAATTTCCTCCATAGGAAGGGAAATGGGGAATAATTACTCCAATCTCCTGCTAGTTCTTCTTTTCCATATTGGACTCATATGCCTATTGGTTGGATCTATATAGAAGACAGTGGACAAGGGCACCCACTGATAGAGCCCATCAGTGGACTATAATGGAGACTATAATGGAGTGGAAAAAGGCAGAGATCTTGGAGCACTTGTGTTTCCAAAACAGGTTTTTGTTTGTTTGTTTTGTGCAATTCCCTCAATTGGTGCTCAGAAAGCCTGAGATCCCTTCCAAAGATTCTCAGACAACTGGGCCAGTGGTTCAAGACAAGGACCTAAGGACATAGTGCTGCTCAGGCCTGCAGTGCTGAGGATCATTCAGACCATCCCAGGGTGGTGGGGGCCTCCAGATTCACACCCAGAAATGCTCATAAGATCTGTGGTGCTGGCAAGTGCTTGTACTGTACCTCAACACAGTCTTAGATACAAAAACATATAAGTGCATACATTTAATATGATGGGAAAAGTCATGCAATTAAATAGCCAATATATTTTATATTGCATGGATACCACATGTTTATCATTATAGTTTATTATAAAATATTCAGTCTATATCATTATAAAAGTGTTTATATAAGCATGGAAGAAATTCAAAGCAATAGAGTGGTTTAATAAAAAGCTTTTAGAGACTAACTTGAATTTGATACTATGCTCCAATGTTGATCACTTCAACTTCATATGTGCCAATATTGGGTAGAGTAGAGAAATTCTCTCTGTAGACTAATTGCATCACAAATGAAGATTTTGCAACCTGCAGTATTAAAGAGCTCAAGTATTCAAATAGTTAACTCCAATTTGAAGTGATGTAATTACTGACCATTGACCATAGCATAATTGATTTTGTGCTTGTTTCTTGTTTGGGGGCCACACCTGGCAATATCCAGGGCTTATTTCTAGCTCTGTATTCCTGGTAGGGCTTGGGGACCCATATGGGGTGCCAGCAATCAAACCCCAAGTTGATCAATCTCAGTAAGGCAAGATCTCCTGCTTGCTATATTCTCTCTCCATCCATTTACATATTTTAAACATTCTATATATTTTTTTTTGTATTTTGTAGTGTATGCTTTAAGTTTGCTGTTAAGGACATCTACGAGCATTGAATAATGCTACGATTTCTGTTTTAACAGCTGGTAGTAGGGTGAAAAAACACCACCATCTGGTCAGGGAGACTTTTTTTTTATATCACTCAGAATTTTTCCACTAAGTTGACCAACAGTTAGCTCTCTAGAGCAGGCAGGCTGCTGATGCTGATGGTACGAGTATTGCTGCATTTACATAACACTGTTCTACAGGCTTCACATAGATGAATTTTCTAAATAACTATGACTCAGGCACTATTATCTCTGTTACACAGGTGAATGAACTGTCATTTAGTGAGTATTATAAACATAAGATCACTGGCCTGAAATGACAGTATAAGGGGGAAGGCACTTGTATTGCATGGGGTCAAGCCCTATTCCATGCACAACACCACATTTGGACACCTGAGCACTGTGAGGAGTGACTGTTGAGCAAAGAGCCCGGAGCAGTCACAATACAGCCTTGAGTTTGGCTCTAAAACTTCAAATAAAATTAAAAATAAGGTCATATCTCTAAGTGTTAAGACCCTATTCTCTGGACCTGAGTGATAGCACAGTGAATTAGGTGTTTGCTTTGCATGAAGCTGACCTGGGTTTGATCCGTGGCATCCCATATGGTCCCCTGATTTTGCCAGGAATAATTCTTGAGCTCCACCAGTAATGGCCCAAATCCACCCCACCCCCAAAATCCCTATTCATATTTTAGTATGTCTGGTTCTCAATCCTGCCCTCATAGTTATAAAATAATGACTTAAATAGACATTTTCTCACCTATTATTTTAATTGTTTGAATGTACTTACTTTACTTACTATTTGCAGTATTCAATAGGCATAATTAATTAATTTCATAGTCATTTCTCATTATTTTATAATTGTCCAAATTTCTATTAGTAGAAATAATACATGCACAAATATCATGGGTTTTTTTTTTTTTTTTGGAGGGGTCATACCCAGTGATGCTCAGGGGCTACTCCTGGCTCGGCGCTCAGAAATTGTTCTTGGCAGGCATGGGGACCATATGGGATGTCGGGATTTGAACCACCATCTGTCGTGAATCTGATGCGTGCAAAGCAAACACCCTACCGCATTTCTATCTCTCTGGCCTCACAAATATCATGTTTAATTATTATCAATGAATATTTAGAAAAAGTTCCTGTTTAGACTCCGGAGAAGGTTCAGAGACCTTCTTTATGTGAGCTTTGCATGCAGGAGTACTGGGTTCAGTCACCAATACAGCCTGCTCCTAGAGTAAGTACCTCAGAGTCACCCCCTAGCACAGCACTAGGAATAGCTAGCCCCTGAGCATTGGAGCGTGGCCCCAAAATAAATCCCAACAGGTGAAGCTAAGGGGCTGGAGAGAGAGTACAATGGGTAAAGCTCTTTCCTGGCTTAAACACAGCTGGCCTGGATTCTATCTACCGAACCTCTGAGCACCACAGGATGTGACTCCCAAACAATAAATCATAATAAACAGTACTTGCGCTCTCTCTCTCTCTCTCTCTCTCTCTCTCTCTCTCTCTCTCTCTCTCTCTCGCTCTCATTTTGTTTTTGGGACACACCCTAAGCATTATTTGTGGACTTTTCCTAGCATTTAGGGAACAAGCTGGCTGGCCCTTTAAGCAAGTTCCCTGACCCCAATATTTTCATTTAATGACCTCTCTTAGGAGAATATGTTTATATTTGTGGGTGGCAGAATAGGATTTCTTCTTTGTTTTTTATTAATCAAACGTTTCAGTTTGGGGCCGGAGCAATAGCTCAGCGGTAGGGCGTTTGCCTTGCATGCGACTGACCCAAGACAGACCTGGGTTAGATTCCCGGCGTCCCATATAGGTAGTTCCCTGAGCCAGGAGCGATTTCTGAGCACAGAGCCAGGAGTAATCTCTAACCATCACTGAGTGTGGCTTCCCCAAACAAACAAAAATAAAAAACAGTTTGAGCTTTGTAATAATTTCTATAAATTATTATGATATAATAATCTTTCTCTAAATAAAATGTAAATAGGCTGTTTAAATACAGTTGTATCTGAAATTGAATATGAAATTTTCTCTCTACAATTTAAAATCTTACAAAAATAATTTCATTTACTAAGGCAGACTACATTATAAGCAAAAGATCAAAGTGTACTGCATGATTCATGTAAGACTTTATAGTCAAGCATGATATGAAGAGCTCTTTAATTACCTAGATGAAAAACTCTTAAGTAACAGAAATGATGGTGATTAACAGTTGGGGGGGAGGACAACCAGAGGCTGCAACTAAATGAAACAAAGCAGCATCTTCTCCAGCTACTGAAACTTATATATGCAAAATAGTGCTAGTGTAGCAAGCAGGTGGCACTTTTATTATCTTGTTCCATTGCCAAATAAGTCTATGATCCATGTATAAAGAACAAAGAGTCGAACAATCAAGGTATCTGAAAACCAGTATTTGAATAGTAAAGAAAGGTGGAGGCCTCAGAAGAAAGATGCCCACAAGTTAAATCTCGATTTTTGTTTTGCTTTTGCTTTAAAATTTAAGAATGTGATATACAGGGTCAGAGAGATAGCATGGAGGTAAGGCATTTGCCTTGCATGCAGAAGGACAGTGGTTCGAATCCCGGCATCCGATATGGTCCCCTGTACCTGCCAGGGGCGAATTCTGAGCATAGAGCCATGAGAAACCCCTGAGTGCTGCCGGGTGTGACCCAAAAACCAAAAGAAAAAAAAAAGCATGATATACTTGGATTTTTAGTGCCTATTCTCTTATAATTGTATAAGATGAGATACCTCTGGGGAAAAGTACTTTATGAAGAGGTCTGTGGCTTTGTATGTTTGTTTGTTTGTTTGTTTATTTGTTTTAGGGTCACACCCAGCTGTGCTCAAGGCTATTCCTGGCTCTGTACTTAGGAATTACAGTACTCTTGGCAGACTCGAGGACCCTATGGGATGCCAGGAATAGAACCTGGGTTGACTGCATGTATGGCAAATGCCCTATGCACTGTACTATCACTCCAGTGCCTATGACTTTTCATAGCTTCTTTTAGAAGTGCAGTTTTGAGAAGCTATCCTAAGCCTGGTATTACTTAGTGGGAATGAAGAGGGGAGATAAAGAAAACTTGAGAATTTATGTATGTGAAATAAAGAAAAATAAAGGCTGGAAGTAAAATGACAACTGTGCCAACCCTATGAAGACAGGCTGGTCAGAACATACTCAAACATGGTTGCTGGAACCATGCTGTAATTGATAAAGCTATTTGTCATAGAAAATCCACCTAGACACATTAGGCCATACATATTGATCTTTTAGTTTGTTTCTTTTATTTTCTGCCACACCCAGCAGTGCTCAGGGCTCATTCCTGGCTCTGTGCATAGGCATCAATCACTCCTGGTGGTGCTCAGGGAATTGTATGGGATGCCAGCCATCTGAACTGCAGTCAACTGTAAGCAAGATAAGGGACTTAACCCTATGTGATCTTAATGGCCCTCAAATAGTTATTTTTGTTATATTGTGGTATTTTTGTTATTTTGTGGTACTCAAGGTTTACTCCTGACCATGCTCAGGAATCACTCCTGGCTTAGCTCAGGGGACCTAATAGAGTATTGAGGTATGAGCCCACATCAACTGCATGGAAACAAAGAGTTCTAGCCATGGTATTATGTATCCAGCCTCGAATATATTGATTTTTATCTAGAATTTTTATGATTTATTTGGGATTTTTGTGATTGCTATCTGAATGAGAAATTGGTTTTAAACCATGCATGTAAAACACAATTTGGGAATACTAAATTTTATTATAACTTCTGCTTGAAATTGTATTCTATGAAGATGAGAAAATCACCACAGGGTACAAGTCTGCTCCTTTAATTTAAATTATTTTATTCTATTTTGGCTTGGGGATCACATCCGGCAGTACTCAGGTTCTGTTTTAGGCTTATTGTTCAAGGGTGTGAAGTGGCAGTGTGACCTGGTAGTGGGAACTCATCACTGTGCCCTGGCAATGCTAAGTGGACTGGAAGTTGTTTTTTTTTTATTTTGTTTTTGGGTCACACCGGCAGCGCTCGGGGTTACTCCTGGGGTTACTCCTGGCTCTACACTCAGAAATCGCTCCTGGCAGGCTCAGGGGACCATATGGGAGGCTGGGATTCGAACCAGTGTTCTTTTGCATGCAAGGCAAGTGCCCTACCTCCATGCTATCTCTCCAGCCCCATAAGTTATGTTTTATCTCTGAATCTATTTCATTTTCAGTTTGATTTTTGATAATAAAATAAAATAGTTTCAAAGGAGTGTTTTATTTTTCAACAATATTAGCGGTACCTTTTATTTCTACTAATTCTCTTCAAGAAACCCTCTTATAGTATCTAAGTCAGTACAGGGATTAAAGCACTTGTTTGGTATTTGTAGAATATGGGTTCAGTTCACAGCACTGCAGAGGATACCAAGAGCACCACCTGGAGTGATCCCTAAACACAGAACTATGAGTAAATCCTGAGCACCTTCAGGTGAGGCTCAAACTCTCCCCTACTTCCAAAGAAACTTTTTCTGTAATATTTAAACCCCACTTACAGTTTAACAACTTGAGTTCACTTAGTTCCATCATATCCCATCATATTGCAGGCAATCACCTTCTGTCATTTAACACATCTTGAGCCTGTAAACTAGTTCAACTGCTGGAGCACATGTCCAGCATGCATGTTTCTTCAGCACTGCACAACTGATAAGAATTACTAAGTTTAGTCTCTCTTTTTTTTTTTTTTTGGTTTTTGGGCCATACCTGGTGATGCTCAGGGGTCACTCCTGGCTATTCGCTCAGAAGTCGCTCCTGGCAGGCACAGGGGACCATATGGGGAACCAGGGGATCGAACCGCGGTCCCTCCTAGGTTAGCGCAGGCAAGGCAGGCATCTTACCTCCAGTGCCACCACCCGGCCCCCTAAGTTTAGTCTCTTGACATAGAAAAAATATTGTTCATATTTGCAAATTTATATGTAAGGACTCTATGGTTTTACAGCATATAGACCAGTTATACCTGTCTATTTTTTTTTTTTTTTTGGTTTTTGGG